>PVJI01001723.1:0-168833 GCA_004026765.1 Micronycteris hirsuta
CAGATTTCTTATTCTGATCATGCACAGAGCCAGGATAGGGAACAAAAGTTTATATACGTGTCATTCAGTTCAGCAGAGTTAACACGTTTTATCTTTTGGATATTCACAGTTAATGGGTTAGCAGCATGGGCTTTAGCACCAAAAAATATATAAATTTAAAACTCCGCTATGGTTCTCACCTCAGGCCGTCCGATTTTAGAGTCAGTCTTCTCAATCCCCCTGCCATATTGCCTCCTCTCTGCCTTTCTGCTTACTTTTCCCCTTCCCTAAAATGTTTTCCTTCAAGTAAGATTAAGAGAGTGGTCACAGCAGCCTTGGTGAGTGTTCCTAGGAGGTGGTGGCAGAAAAATGGTCTTAAACATACAAGCATTTTGTCTTTGGCCCTGAAGGCACTCACCTGGCTATCCACCTCCATGCAGCCCCTTTAAAAATCAACTCCTGTCCCAGCAAGTGTGTCTAGGGTCCCCTAGAAGAAATAGCCCAATATATGTCTGATGTTGGCTCACCCAGGCCTCAACACCCCCAAACCACCTGCATTCACTCTGTATCTTACTTTTTCTGCTAATGCCTTATGCCCCGCTCTCTTCCATACTCCTGGTTTCTCCTGTTTACTTGCATACCTTGAGCAGTCACCCAATCTTGTGATGATTTGTCCTTATATATTTTTAATCTTTCCAAGCCTTTTCACAAGGCCTGCCAGTTAATTCTGATAATCATGCTAGAACATTCATTGTCTTTGCAGTTTAGCTGGGAAAAGCAAGTTAACGTAAGCACTGTTTATTGTCTTCTGAATGCCCTTTACCTCCAAGGCTCCTAAAGCCAAGTGACTGGGGGCTTAGGGAAGCAACTCCTCTTCATTGACTGCTGCAAACATGGGGCATGAAGATGAGGGGCTCCTTGGAAGGATAAAGCCTGTTTTCCTCAAAGATGGAAAGCAGGAGTCTGAAACAGGAAGCCCTTCTGCTCTCCAGGCTCTAGTGGAATCTTTCCTCTGCTTGTGGTTCTGGGGCCTTTAGCTTACAAAGTACTGGTCTCATGACCCATTAGAGAACATCACTGAGGGTCTGCGAGACAAGACCAATTAAGTTTTAAAAAACACCCCAGGATCTGTCTCCAGTCCAACCCCTACCCAATGTAACAGACAGACTCAAAGCAGCATTTGCTGAAGATAGTCACTGTTTGCATAAAATTTCCATTGATACATCTGGTTTTCCTTTTGAAAAGGCTCTCAAACCTCATAAAACTGAAGTCTCTTGAATCAAACCACAAATTCCTTATAGCTAACCTCAGCAAAAGTCCTTACACATTCTGTGTATTTAGTCCTTCTAACCCTCGTTCCTCTTTTCTCTCCATTGTCATTAACTTTGCTGGAATCCAGCTTGCAAGGATAAATCAAACTTTTTAAAAATTCACTTTATATTAATAAAAAGAAATTGCAGGTCATTTTTCTGTCTTAGACTTTTGATTTAGAATAGCTGCCATTTATTGAGCTCTAATAATGTGCCAAGTGCTTTACGTAGTATCCCGTTTAATCTTACAACAAACTTGCAAGGTAGGTGGTATTTTTCCAGTCTTTTCAATGAGGAAAGAGAAACAAAGAGAAATCAAATAATAAGTTCACTGCTTTGCTCTTGCTAAACGATGTATTTAGTAACTCAAGTCCAGCTCGTCAACTCCAATGCCCTCATTTCTCATGTCTGTCTCTATACATATTAGATACCTAACACTTAATTTTCAAATATAATTTAATACTTAAAATAACTCCTCATTTGCCTCAGGCAATCATTATCCTGATTACTGACTTGATGATGACAATGATTATTTGCTATTGCCAATAATATGTAGCTACTATTCTCTAAGTGTGATGCTACTCACTTAACATAACTTGACTTCTTACAATTTCTTGAGGCAAAAATTATTAGCACCATTTTATAGATTTGTAAACAGCAAAAAGTTTTGTTAACCTGTCCAAGGTCACATTACAATCTATTAATCGGTCTGCAGATATTAAGAAAAAGCAAGCCTATGTACAATATATGCCAGAACCTTTGAAACATTTTGCATAGTCAACTCATTCAGTCCCAACAATCTTGTAAGGTAAATAGCATTATTGTCTGCATTGCACAAGCGAGGAAACTGAGGCACAGAGTTGCGAAGTGACCACTGAAGGCCACAAAGCTAGGTGAGGGGCTAGAACATGAATCTGTGCAGCCCTGGGTTCCAAATCAGAGCTTGTAACCACACCTGCATACTGCTGACTGTCTGATTTCAGAACCTCTTTTCTCTAACTAGGTGTTTACGAGAGTGGATTTAAGACTGTATTCCCGCCCTTGCTGGTATGGCTCAATGGATTGAATGCTGGGCTGTGAATCAAAGGGTAGCTGATTTGATTCCCAGTCTAGCACATGCCTGGGCTGCAGGCCACGTCCCCAGTAGGGGGCACTCAAGAGGCAACCACACATTGATGTTTCCCCCCCTCTCTTCCCCTCTCTAAAAATAAATAAATAAAACCTTAAAAAATAATAAAAATATAAAACTGCATTAATTCTCTGGTTCTTTTTGTCTCTGGTGACCTCATTGTGTCAAAAAAAAAAAAACTTGCGTGTCATGTCAGCAGTGATTATAGTTATTGAGACAGATCTGCACTGATGTCTGGGAGTTTGGATTGAATGTTAATGCCATACAAAGGTGACTGGAAAGAAATACCCAGCTCTGTTCGAAAGCTGGAGATCTACTAGGCAAGAACAGTTGTCATAGGCTGTGGCGGATTCCCTTGCCATTGGGCTCTTTTATAAGCAGTGCTCATGTGGTCAAAGCTGATCTAAAAACTGGAAAAAAATCACACAGGAATCTTCTGAAATGTTGGAAGAGAATAAAAAATGAGTATGGGTGTGATTAGGAGAGGTTTAGCAGGAAGATGGAATCTTCAATAGGACAAAAGGGAAATATAATAGATCAGCCAGTTTGATTTACAGGAATGAAGGCCAAGGAAAGGTAGAAGAAAACACAAAGGGACTTTTTCTTTAATTGCAGGCATGAAAATAGAGAAACCAACATCCAGGAGAATCCCTAGTGGCCAGCTGGGCTCCAGGTAGGTAGTCACCCGATGTTTGATTCTCAAACTTTTTCCTTCAGTCTCCCTGCAGCTATGGGGACATATGTAATAGCACATCCTGAGTGAACTCCTGCTCATTGGAATTTCTTTAAAGCCACATGTTTTATTAATCAAATACCCATCAGATATGAATTCACATGTAAGTTTGTTTTAATATGGATACTGGTTTAAAATGCTGTTCAATTAAATTTCTTAACTTTACTTTTCACGTAGAAGTGATGCCCGATGTTTATCATTGGATTTGAGTATTCCCAAGTACTGAGTTTTATATCAATGTTTGAGAAACATCACCCTACCTTGGATTTATAGGAATGGACCCTCCAGCTATGCAGAGGAAAAGTTTGAAGGGGACTAACTTGTCACCTATGCTGTGTTAGGCACTGTGTTAAGTGCAACGTACCATCTAATTTAATAGTACAACAGACATGCACAGTTGTTATTAATTCCCATTTTACAGACAAAGAAACCAACCAGAAAGATGAGCTAAATTACAGCAGGTCTCATGACTAGAATATGCAGGAGCCAGAGTTTGAAACCAAGTCTGTCTGACTTCAAAAGACATGCTCTCTCACCAAACCATAAAACCCTGTCTCTTAGGGTAAAAAAGAGAATGGGTACTATTAATTTAAATATGTGCAGAAGTTAGGCCAGGGGACACCCCTTCCCCAAGGGAAATAACAAGACAAAACCCAGACCATGAACTTCCATATTCTAATTTGGAACATCAACCCTTTCAAGTCCCATGTCTGGGGCCATCACACACTCTCAGTTGGCTGGTCACCTCTATCTCCTTCTCCCAGGTTAGAAGGTAATTTATTTATAGAGGGGACATTGATTTTAGTGAGCAAGGTGATCACACATCATCATTTCATGTGTCAGGCGTTTCATTCATTACAAATATTTTCTGGTAGGTTGAAAAATGGCCCCGATGCTCTATTCAAGTTGCCTCCATTGAAATGTGATGCTGCAGCTCTATACTCAAGAGGTGATCTATTTGCTCATGCTTTTATTCTGGGCACCCTAATATCTTGATTTATCTAACAGGATGTGGCAGAAGTTATAATGTGGCATTTCGGAGTCTAGAGTTTAAGAAGTTTTGCGTGATCCTGTTTCTCTCACTTACCTGCCATACCATGGGAACACAGCTGGGCCAAAGGGCAGAAGGAAGAGAGACGTATGTGGACAGCCACACTCAGAGGCAGAGCTGCCAAACTAACCCCATCCTCATGAGGGGGCCCAGCAGAAACCAGACGAGCCACCCAGCCCTGCCCTTAAATTGCTGACCTGCAGAATTGTGAGCTGAATAAATGATGGTTGTTTTAAACCACAAAGTTTTGGAGCAGTTTGTTTTTCAGCAGAAGATAACTGACATTTATTTACCAAAATACAACTGAGTGCCAACATCGTGGCACGGCATGAGGACATAGGGGGGAGGAAGTTATGGCCTCTGTTCTGAAGAAGCAGCCAACATGCCAAATGGAAAGTCAGACAGGTAGACAGGTACTCACACCCTGGCAAGTTATGTGGTTAATCAAAGTAGCCCATGAAAGTCCACTTAAGGGAATAGTTCTACTTCCTCTGCAGAGAAGCCACCATTCTAAGGAGGATGATATCAGTCTGTTCCAATACTTCTCATAATAGTGTCATCCAAACCTCAGACTGCATCAGTGGTCACTCAGCAAGGAGCCTTGAGGATTACCCAGTGCTATTTATATCTATTATAAGATCTTCATTGTGCAACCTCAAATGGGAGCCAGGCATTTGGGGCCAGGTTTTTTGGAAGGACCATTTTAAAGGGATATTAACCTTTGTTTAAATATGAAATGGCTGGATATTTGGGGGTACTGAACAAATATTTCAGTCCCTTGGACTTTTAATGATTAGAAATTTTAATATAGCTGTAGGCCCCAGAAATCACAACCTTTTTTATTATCTCTGCCTTTTTAAAGAGAAGACTGAGGCAGAGGCTAGTAGAAGCTAAACCTGGGGTTGGATCCCAACTGAGGCATCCATTAGCTGGTTCCACAGCCTCTATACTTAAGGTTGTCTTTAAATAGGGATAAAGATATCTACCTTATGAGGTTATGTTGCAGACTAAATGTGCCTGGTAAATAATTAATGTTAATTCATTTCCTATTTCCTTCATTCTTAATTCTCCTTTTTTTTTTGACAGTTCCTATTTTTTCCTGTAGACTTAACCAGAGCCCCAGTATATTAAACTTCATGAAATTAGGTCCTGATTATTAGTAAAATGGATGAGTTTGAAGGTTTCCCCAAGGTCTGTTTGTAAAAGCACCTTTTGAAAGTGGCTTTCAGTGATGGCCTCAGTGATGAGATCTCTTCATGATTATGAAGGGTCAAGACAAAAGTGAAACAAGTCTGTTTCAAGCAAAATCTCTGCACTGAATGCAAATGTACCTGTCAGCAGACAGCCTGTCACTTTGGTCCACAGAAAGGATGGTTTTGTAATATCCTCAGCACCAAAATATACTGGAGCATTAAACATGACCAAAGACATAGCTAGACAGTCCTAGAATTTGTTATCCTAATGTAGCACATTCAATATTCTTACGCAAACCAGAGAGGAAGTGGGAGAATTCTTCCCTCTTCCTTTCCTTGCTATTAACCTCAATGACATAACTCTTGGTTTAATTTTCCTTCTATAGAAAGAAAGTTTAACAGAAAGCACATGTGATAAGTAAAGAAAAGCGAAGGGGAATGACAGCTGAATCTGTTTTTTTTTTTTTTTTTTTTTTTTTTAAATCACCTTGTTTGAAGGGAAGGGGAATTGATAGCCTCTTGAATACACAGTATAATGGGAAAATCTGCTCCTGGGTTTATCCTGGGGTTATAGAGATAATCCAAGATAATGATGTGAAAAATAGTTGCCTCTCTACTAAAGCACTTTCTAGTCTCAGGACCTTTGCACTTACTGTCTCTCTGCCCGGAAATCCCTTCCTCTTCTTTAGAGATATTTTTTGGTGCAACCTTCAATTCATTCTGGTTTCCACTCAGATGTCACTTTCTTAGTGGGACTTTCCTCAATTCTCTTATCCAGACCAGCCATCCTATCTCTCTGTATTTTTTCCTGGTTAATTTTGACTTCGGAGCATTTATCTGACATTGTACCATATATTAACATGTTGATTTGTGAATTGGCTATCTCTTGCTATAGAATACCAGGTTCAGGAAGGCAGGGGCTTTTATCCATTTTGTTGACCTTTGTACCCCCAGCCCCTAGTATAGTACCTGTCACAGGGTAAGCTCTCAAAACAACTATTTGTTAAGTGAATAATTTAATGAATGTGCAAAGCTATTTTCACATCAAAAATCATAGGCTCATCACAGGCAATCTCTTATCGTTGGCAGAATTAATGAGTGTTCCTACTCACATGGGAACAGAATGGGGGATCACACCTCTCCAGCAAGCCACTGCCTCCCTCTCTTCGCACCCCTACAGACTGAGTACGGAACGTCCAGATGCTTTGCTTTCTCTTTCCAGCATGACGTAATGTGGAATGAGAAGACCTGCAGAACATGCTGCTCACAGACCAGACAGATGATCTCATCCGCTTCCTGGGCATTCCCAGGCTTTGCTGTTAAAAAATTCAAAAAAATATATACATATATATATATATATAAATAGACCCCATCATGTTCAGTTTACAGGTGGTTGTTTTAACCCTCAGTGGTTTGTTGGCAACATACTGAAACTCATCTTTCAGCTCCCTGGTGGCTGAGGGGAGGAACGTCAGGTTGGATATTGTCTGGTCTGTTCCTTCGGCCAAACGGAATGGATTTAGTCTGAGAAACTAGAACATACAGGGGGAGAAATGCATTTTAGCAGCAACTGCAGGAGACAAGCTGTGAGCAGCTAACTGGGGGGCAGGGGTGGGAGAGTTTAAAAAACAAAGTAAGCAATGTGTTTCATTGACACCAGAAGGCTAAAGCTGTTTTTGGGAGAGTTTCAAATGTCTAGAGCCTGAAGAAAGAATGTACTCCATTTCTTTTACATTGCTCGCTTTCCTTTGAAAATTCTTTTGACTTTGATGTCTGGGTGTATATTAAAATGATGATAATTCTTATTTATAGATATTAATTGCACCACAGTTTGCAATACCTTCTAACGTGAAGATCTTCACAAAAGCCTTGAAAGTGAGGGAAGCAGAATGATCCCCATTGACAGCTGAGGAGAGTGAGGTTGAGAGAGAGAAGGTGGATTGGCCAATATCGAACAGCCAGAGTGCCACAGAGATGGTGATAGAACTCAGATCTGGTTCTCTCTCCGCTGATCCGGTTATCTTTAAGTCCAAATCTCTCCCATGAAACCTACAAGACTTAAAAGGTGACCTTTATTTATCGACCCCAGGGTCTGTATTCCCCAATATCTCCACATCCTTTTCTTCCCTGGCGAGACACTAGACACCATATTTCAGATCCAGATCTGGGGCAAGTCTGGGCATTCATGTCTGTCCACAAACCAAACTGAAGCCCACCTGGATGTGTCATGAACAATCAGTGCTCCAAACGGAACTGTTGGCTCTGCCCTCAAAACTTGTGCCCTACACACTTTCCACCAATCTGTCTCTTTATCTGCAAACTGGTATCACCAGTTGCTCAAGTCCTAAATATGGAAGTCATCCTTGACTTCTACCATTCCATAGTCACTTTTTCCATCCAGTTCATGATAAAAATCTTCTGTTTCCATTATATGTCTGTGTTTACTTTTCTTCATCTTTATTGCCATCATCTTAGTTCCAGTCCTCACTCTTGCTCCATAGATTTTATAACAGCCACATGGCTGATGACCCCTCTTCTATTCTTACCTCTCCTATTCATTTTCTTCAATAGAAACAAAAGTGATTATCTTAGCACGTATCTGGGGTGTGTGTGTGTGTGTGTGTGTGTGTGTGTGTGTGTGTGTGTTCAGATCCCTCAAGGCTTCCTGATGCATTTATAAATACTTAACAAAATTTGTAACATGGCCACTGGACTCTGCTTGATGGAGCCCTTGGATTTCTCTCCAAACTTTTGTGCCCTTTTTACACTTGCTTATTCTATTCCAAGAGCCACTGTGGGGAAAGAAACATTTCTTGAGAATAAAATCTAGAGAGGAGGGAGTAGAGCTTAGATACTCGGGGAGGTGGAATTCTGGTGATATTGTTTGAGCAGCTGCATCCAGCTGTGCCCTAAGCACTGCTCTGAATTATTGAGCCGATACACCCCCACTCCTATTTAAAAAAAAATATATGGTCAAGTTGACTTGAATTTACTACCACTTGCAACAAGATATTCCTGAGATTTTAGAAACACAGAGTCACGTGGGGAAAATTTGACCCATGAACAGGTAAAGACTCTGAAAGGGGATATTTGGTGTAATTCAGGTAAACGTTAGGCACTTGTGATCAGCCTGGGTGAGGAAGGAGACCCTGGCCTGAATCCCGAGGCATGGAGCAGTTGACAGGGTGCGTCTGCCTACCAGAGGATGCGAGAGAGGCAATGTAGGGATCAGGGGAAGCAGGAGTCAAGGCGTGGTGTGAGATAGGTTTCAGGAACCACAGGAAGTGGGGCATGACTTTAACACAGCACAGGGGATGGAGGCAAGGAAAGAGACACAGGAGAGGGAGGCAGAGAGCAGACCAGGTGGCGAGAGGGTTACCCTAACCGAAGGACTGTTACCCTGGAAGTTTTGAGAGGACGTGAAGGAATGATTTCTCCCCTTAAAAAACGGGCATCCCCAATCCTACCTTAAAGATTATGGAGACGGTCTCTCACTAAAATGGTGGTGAAAGTGCTTTGAACCAGGTGTGAATTAGCTAATTATGCAATGGAAGAAAGAAAACTGGAATCTAGTGGGCATCTCCTATGTGCCAGGTTCTGGACCAGGGGAGAGACCAGGCTCGGTGAAGAAGCTGAAAGGATGCATCCCTAAGCTTACAGTTCCTGGCAGCAAGGACAATTGTGGGGCAGCTGTGGGAGCTGGGAGTTATCCCTAAAGCACAGGTGGGAAACACAAGGCCCAGGGGCCAAACCTGACCCTCCACCTTGTTTTATCCAGCCCGGCACCTTGTTTCTACCCAGCAGCAGCACTGTGCTCCTTGCCCCTAGTTAAGGAGTCATTACATTTATACAGTCCTACAATTACATTCGGCCCTTTGAAGGCAACTTCGAGGCTGATGTGGACCCCAATGAAAATGAGTTTGACACCTCTGCCCTAAAGGCAGAGGAGAAAACACTGCTCATGAACTTAGCTTACTGCACAACTGCCCAGAGCAGGGTCTGCTCCCTGCTCCTCTGCTTCCCTCTCAGATCCCAGGAACAGGATCCCAGAATGGCTTTTCTGTGCTCAAGTCCAAACAACTTCAGTGGGCAGAAGCCTTGTCCTCAGAAACTGTCCCCCACCACCTCCTTTCCTGTCTTACATCCTGTGTGTACCACCTCTCCCCACCCAGCCCTGCGTTATTACATTTGAGCAAAGCCAGGAAAATACCGCAGCCGCAGGCTTTTACAGAGAGCCAGCTCCAGGGTCGGGAGATGACTGGATTCTTGGGAGCTTCGTGGGCTGGAAAGCAGGGTAGTAATTGACAAAGCACCAGAACAAGGGTCTGTTCTCCTGGGGAAATCTGCCCATGGGACCAGGAACTCTTATGCTCCATTCTGGGCAGCAACCTTCCCGGACCATTTGTGAATGGCCACTGAGTGTTGGACTGGCTCTGTGCTGATTGGCTTCTGCTATTTAGTGACCTGGGATGGTGAGCCTGAGCTCTGAGATGTTGCAATATAGGTTTGGCCAATCAAACCATATAGGATTTTCACAGGAAAGAAAACAATGGGCCTCTTCAGTTTGGAGAATGATTTTGTTCTACAGTTGACCCTAGAATAATAAGGGGGTTAGGGCACCGACTCCCCACCTGGATGAAAAGCTGCTGATAACTTTGATACTCCCTAAACTTAACTACCGTCACAGATGTTCAAGATCCTCATTTGAAATAAAAAGCATACAGTTGGCCCTTTGCATCTGTGTATTCCCAACCACAGAATGAAAAGGTCTTGGTTGAATCTGTGGATGTGAAACTCAGGATACAGAGGGCCAACTGTATATTTATTGAAAAAATCTGTGTATAAGTGGATCCGTGCAGTTCAAACCCCTGTTGTTTAAGGGCCAACTGTATTTAGAATCATAAAGCACCCCTCCATTTCTGAAGTGTTGAAGAACATGAGATGCTTTGGTTAATTATTCAATTCATTCATTCATTTACTCAGCGGTTATTGCAAACTTGTTCTGTGTCAGGTATTGTGTTAGGATATGGTTAAGAGAAATAAGACACGGCTGTGCCCTTCAGAGACTTGCAGTCCATCAATGGGGTGGAGCAGTGGATTTAACTCCCAACTAGAAGCCAAAGGATTTCAATCCCTTTTCTGGCTTCCCACAGGACTGTGAACACCAGCCTACAAGGAAATAGCTTTTTTTAAATTTATTTTTTATTGTTGTTCACTTACAGTTTTCCCCATTTTCTCCCCAGCACTCTCCCCTGCCCTACCCCTTCCTCCTCCCCCATGGAATCTCCCCACTCCCTGTTATCCTTGTCTGTGGGTCCTTTATACATGTTCCTTGACTTGAAGCTTCCCCTTCTTTGCCCTGTTATCCCCTTCCCCTCCCCTATCTAGTCACCCTCAGTGTGTTCTTTATTTCCATATCTCTGGTTCTATTTTGCTCTCTTGTTGGTTTCGTTGATTAGGTTCCACTTATAGGTGAGATCATATGGTATTTGTTTTTCACCACTTGGCTTATTTCATTTAGCATTATGCTCTCCAGTTCCATCCATGCTGTCGTGAAGGGTAGGAGCCCCTTCTTTCTTTCTGTTGCATAGTATTCCATTGTATAAATGTAGCACAGCTTTTTGATTCACTCATTTACTGATGGGCACAGGCTGTTTGCAACACTTGGCTATTGTAAAAAAAATGCTGCTATGAATATTGGGGTGCATATGTTCTGAAGAAATAACTTTTTGTCCACAAAAATTCTATCTTGGCAAAGAGGGAGATCTATTTGATAAGCTGTCACACTGCTCTCCTGATGCAGAGTGAGATGCTAAGTTATGACAAGTCTTACAGATTTATGGACAATCTTTCAATTGCTTTATTTTTAATGAAAAAAACATTATTCAGGGAAAACAAATGCATCCATTAAAATCAATGCAAAGTTTGACTATGTATAGAGGTCATCTGACAATATAGTAAAGCAGGAGGCAAAGAAATTTATTACCTTTTGAATTTTTTTCTGATGGACTGCATTGTGGTATTCAAGAATATACATGTCTCCAGAATGAATTTAAAAGAAATAAAGTGTTTTATTGCTAGACAAATCCATGCTTGTGGGTTGTAGATTTAAAAAGGACCAGAGCTCAAATGAATCAGATAAAGGTAGGGATGAAGGGCTCTGGAAAACTGTTTGATGACTTCTGAGGGATGGATCTTGATATCAAGGATTTGTGTAAAAGAGGTTCATGTAAATTAAGAGGTGAAAGAAAAATCAATGATAAAATGTATTTATAATTTTATGACTTTATATGGGGTAACTTGATAAGTAAATATGAGTAGACATTTTATTATTTCACCCATCTCTAATGTTTAAATATATAAATTGGCCAAATAACTTCTCTCTTATTGGATACCCTTCTTGGATGCTGTCCTGTGTTTGGGCACATGTGGGAAGTGGCTGAAAAAGGTATTAGTATCCATTTTCACAAAGGTACTTCCACCTCTGAACCACTTCCGCCACCACCTTCCAGTCTCCTCGTCTGTGAAGTGAAAGTGAAGTGCCCTGCTTCCTTTCCTCATTTGACACCATGGAGCTCTTCAAGGCAAAAACCTGTGAAAAACTGCATGTCTACACACTGGCTTTATTTGTATTTTCCTCCATTTTCTTCATTGGTTTTTGAATTGGAAAGCCTCATTAAACAAACACACCTTCAGGACTTCACAACCCCTTAATGGACTCTAACTGGAAAAAGTGAAGAATATTTCCTTTCTTGCATCTGCTATATAAATTTAGGTTTATAAGACATCTCAGGAGAAAGGAAATGATTGTTGACTTTCTGATAGTTACCTCTTATTTCGTGCCTCTTTCTCGCCCCTCAACCAGATGGACCAGAGCAGTAAGTGTTGTGTGAGGAGCGTAACAACACTTAAGGGAGGTGACGTGGGAAGCCATTAGAATTTTGAAGCAAATAAAGTTTTTACAAACTCACTTTTCTCTGAGTCCAGTTGATCTGACACATTACTTGTCCCTGTGGGATGGATCATTCCATGTGGTCCATAAAATCTCCTGAGATATTTCCTGTTAAATGACCTCTCCACTTTTATATTTATTTACTTTATCCTAGGAGCCTAGAGATAGAGTTCAGCTAGATAGGTGGGCTCTTGCTAGCTCTTATAGTCTTCATGTAACTTGATTGGACACATCTGCAGGAAGGGGGTGGGGGAAAGGCTTTTATTTACTCTATTCAATGTTAAATCTTCAGAATCGAAATTTGGCTGTTCTGGATTTATGCATGGGGCATAGTGGCTGCTTCTCCCTGGAGAAGGAAAAGCGTGTTTAACAGTCTTGTTTAAAGGTGTTTGCTTGTTCCCACCGTGTTTCTGTAGAGTGTAGCTAGCTCAATCTGTGTGTATTTAAGAAAGAAGGGGAAACAGGCTGGCACCAAAACTGAGCTCTGGTCTTTACTCAAAGCACCCTTTTTTGCAAACCCTAAAAGCCTTTTAAAGCTGCTTTGATTAGCTGTCATACCACTCCCCCGATGCAGAGCGAGATGCTAGTTTGTGGCCCAGGATAAGAGAAAGAGGAGATGCGACTCTCACAGAACAGCTTGGCCGCTCAAATCTTCCAAACCCGAGAGACTCTGCATAAATCGGAGATGGCCTGGAAGGGGACCAGCAGCCTTTTGAGCTCTGCCCGTCACTAATTCTGGCTCCAGTTAGACTTTGGCTCGGGCAATGAAAGGGACTGAAAGCAGTGGGCCTCAAGGAGCACTTTGGATGGAATCTATTCAGACTGCATTTGCTCACACTGCATTATGGGGTTTCTATGGCAACAGGCGCATGTTTAAGGGTGTTACATGTGGAGGGGCTGTAGCTCACAGTCTCCCCTTGTCAGGAAAATGGGATCTTGTGCCATTTCCTTCCTAGTTGTCTAAATGGGCTCTACCATGAGTCAGTCTCAGTGGAGAGAGATGCCCGAGACCAGCATCTCCGATCCTGAAACCACAGATCCCACAGGAGACGTAGGAGAATGGAATCTGCTTCACAGACACTTGGCACGGTTGTGGTCAATCAGAAATTTAGGCCCCATCCTGCTTTCACTTGGCTCCTGGCCATGGCTGGGTTTTGAGATGAAAAGACATTGCCCATCATGATTCTGGTCCAAAGACTGCAGTTCGTGAGGCAGCTGGTGCCAATGAGAACTTCATGTATGAGCCTGGAATATTTGTCCTCTGTGATGTCTGTCTGTTGGCCTTTTGGCAAACCTAAGAGTTGAGTGTTTGCTAACAGTTCATGGAACCGTAGAATCATATTCAAGTGGAATCTGGATTAATATCATTATTGTAGGAGACAAGATCCTTTCTCTTATTCTCCCGTTTCTACTCGTCTCAGTTCATAAAATAGGACCCTCTGTCATCTGAGAAATTTCAGGGAGAAGGAATTGGTTCTTCTTTCTAGCCCCTTCATTTACTCATCCCCACCACAGGACAATGGATCACTTGTCTAGCGGTGACAAGGGTCTGATTTCCATTTGTCCATATTTCTCTGTAGGGTGGGCCTACATGTTAAAGACTGTGTGACACATGATGTCTTGGGTTCTCATGTACCTTGGTGCCTGTCTTCTATACTAGACAATGAATTTCAGTTCAGGAAATTCATTTATGAATAGTTGTGTTCCAGGGTTTAAAAATCAGTAGCCCTTAAGACAGATCTGATCGGTGGAAGCATTGTTGTTTTATTTGTCAATTGATTATAAAATTTTGGTAGAGATATCAAACTTTAAGAACTGAAAAATTATAATAACATTCTGAATTTCTAATTTGTCTTGGAAGACCTGGCAGCCTGGGGTCTACACAGCAGCAATCAGCCAGAGACCCAGGAGGGCCAACTCTGCCTGTCTGGGTGGGGTGTACTCTCCAGTTTCCCAGAGTGCCTTCCACGCCCGCTTACACATTCACAATATCTAACACTCCAGTGAATGTCTGAGTGTGTGACCTCTACCAACATGAGGTGTGTGTCTGATTCCGTATGGGGGTCACATGTTAAAGTCTGAGTGACATGTGACCTGCTCTTCAGGGTGGTTTAGAGGGGTATGTAGGAAGCTAGGGTATCTACCATGGCTGACTGTGTTAGGGCTTACTCTTCCAGCCCCCCTCTCATGTCAGCGTGCTGAGGTCTAATTAGAACACCAGCTTCCCAGGCTCTGCAGAGATGGTAGAGAGGAGTGCGGGGAGAACCGCCTCACCTGGGAAGACAGAGAAAATGGTGCTGAGTTGGGTTCTGGAGAGTGAATAGAATTTCACCAGGCAAAGAAGAAGGGAAGGGAAGCAACTCTCTGAAAAGTTATAATTAGGGAAAAATGGCAATTGTGAAGCCCATGAAACTTCAAAAGACTATAAATATTTTGACATACATGAAAGGTAGGATGTGTAGCAGAGACCTGGGGTGAAGCAGGAACCAGGTAACAAAGGGTCCCCTGCAGTCAATGGAAATCCAGTGAAGGTTGATTTTTAATTAACATATACTTACCTAAGTCAAGTACAATCACATTTTGTTGGAAAGGTCTAAAACTACTGATAAACTCCCTTTTCAAGTCCATCTAATCCTATGCCCTTTTGACTACCTAGAGCATCAGGGCTTCTCAACCATGGTACTACTGACATTCTGGGCTGGACGATTCTTTGCTGGGAGTGACTTTCCTTTGCATTGTAAGATGTCTAGCAGCATCCCTGCCTCCTACCCACTGAATGCCAGAAGCACCGTTCTACCTCCGAGCAGTGTGATAAACAACAGTGCTCTCTGGACATTGCAAAATTGCCCCCAGTTAAGAACCACTGACCTAGTGGTAATAACTAGTGCCATACACTTGCTGCAGAAGCTCACGGGCTCACTTCTATACATTTACGTGTACACATATTTACCAGTAGAACCTGCTCTCTTTTTATTTTTTTCCTATGTACCATTATGTTGTGCATCAATTTTTAACTTGCTTATCTCACATACCTATGTGTTTGGGATATCTACATATGCGGGTACATGGAAAGCTGTCAGGATTTGCTCTGGTTTGTTTCTTTTTAATGGCATAATATTCTGTAGTAGCGATAAATCACAGTTTATTGACCCATAACATGTTATGTGAAACTTTAGTTTAGGGTTTTGCTTTTTTGGTATTTCAAACAATTTTGCAAAGAACTCCCTGACCCATAGTTCCTCATGCACACAGAAGTCTGCACCAGGAATACAAGGCACGGCAGCCTTGCTATTATTCATCTCCAAAATGACTAACCCATTAACTAGATTCTTTGTGCTCCTTAGAGAAATGCTTCTTTCCTATTGAAAACAACCCTAAAGGGAAATGAAAAGGGGGGCAAGGAAGAGAAGGGCAGAGGAGAGAGTGGGAGCAGAGAAAACAAAGGAGGGTTTAGCAGCCACCGCACTGATTGGGGCTGTTGTGTTGCTGAGCAATAGTTCAGAGAAAAAGTGTTCTTAGTGAGGACATGAATAGCACGACAGGGTATTTCAGACGTCAAAGGAGACATCCTGGCACCACAGGAGGGAGAGAGAAGGGTGAAGTTTCCAGATCTGTTTCCCAAAGCTCCTCAGAACACGGCCCCACCTTCTGATTTGTCCCACAGCCCACAACAACCTGCTTCCCATATCCCTTGTCCCACAGAAACGCGCCTCTTTAATTCCTGCTTAAGCCAATTATCTGTTTTATGAGATAGATTTTATGTTTGGGGGAAAAAAATCATATACTTTCGTAGACCCCTTCCTTTCTGGGCTGATAGGTTGGCACAGAGCTGGACTCCTCCATGGGAAATTGGCTCATAGCGTCGCTCTTGTTCCTCTCACTGGTTAGCGGGTGTTCAGTAGCTGAAAGCCTCCCCTGTAACATGTCCACAGGGAGAAGGGCCAGAGCCTTCGGGATTAATCAGCTCTGTTCTGGGAGAAGCCGAAGCTGAAGGTTCCCATTTTGCACGGGTTGTTGATATGTCTGATCAGCAATCTCCCTCCCATCCTCCGAGACCTGGCTTCCCCTGGGAAATATTTAAGCCCCTTTGCTCTCCCAACTCACACCCTCAGTGCTTCCCCCACACCCTGCCCTCAAGCCACACACTTCCTCCCTCCCCCTACAATACTGTGTATACACACGACAATACCACCTTAAAACCTCTAATGCTTTTTCTCCTGTGGACCGGACTATCCCTTGGGTCAAAACTGCAATACCTGAGCTCAAGACCGTATGTCAGGTAGTCCCATGTTCCTGACTTTGTGCAGAGAGGCCTTCCATTGCTCAGTGAGTCCATTGCTCAGGCTCGAGAGGTGCAGGAAAGGACACCCCTCACAATGGAAGGGGCCACAAAGTCATGTCCAAAGCACTGGGACAGGAAGAAAATTACCGCAGCAATATTTACAAACAAATCCACACGAGGCAGTTTTACTGAAATCAAAAATTCATATACTCTGTGATCCAACCACTTCACTCTTCCCCCTGTGTGTTATGTGCCGGAGAGTCGGCTCTGACTCCTGGAAACCCTGTGAGTGAGTGACAGCCACAGGGTCCTGTCCTCAGCAGCCCTGCTCAGCTCCTGCAGACTCATGCCTCAGGCTTCTTTTATGAAGTCCATCCATCTCACATTTGGCCCTTTCCTGCTGCCTTCTATTTTTCCCAGCATTATCGTCTTTTCCAAAGAGCCACGCTTTCTCACGATGTGCCCAAAGGAGGACAGTTTCGGTTTTGTCACTTTTGCTTGTGGTGACGTTTCAGGCTTCATTTGCTCTGAGACCCACTTGTTCATCTTCCTGGCAACCAGGGCATCTTTAGAGTTTTCTTCCAACGTCATATGTCTAAAGAGTATATTTTTCTAACCTTCTTCACTACCTGAGAGAACATTTGCACTTATACATCAGGAAATATATATGAGGGTATTCATTACAAATTTGTTTGAAATACAAAACAAACTCAGGATCTAATATTATAGACATAGATGTAATGTGATATATAGATACTACAGAATACTATACCATATTTTAAAAAACAGACAGTTTTCTGTGTACCAGCATGTTTAGATACCCAAAACATTTAGAATGTGAAATAAGCAAGTTAAAAATTGATACATAAAACCCAACAGTCCCTATGTGAAAAAGAAAAAAAAAATAAAACGTTTTAGTGGTAAATATATGTACAGTAAACGTATAGAACTAGGTCCATGAACTTCTACAGCAAACGTATGGCACTGGTTACTGCTAGGTCAGTAGTTCTCAACTCGGGGTGATGTTGCCCCCAGCAGGTATTTTCAGTATCCAAAGGCATGTTTGGTTGTTACGATTGGGGTGAGGAGGGTGATGCCACTTGCATGTAGTACTTGGAGGCCAGAAATGCTACTAAACATCCTACAGTACATAAGTCAGCCACCTCCAGCAAAGAATTATGCAGGCTCAGATGTGAACAGTACCAGGGCTGAGAACCCCTGCTGCTCTAGGTGTACAAAGAAGAGACCAGAATCATAAGATGCATGTCAAAAAGACACGATGTTTTAGATCTCCTAAAATGTTATTCTGAATCACACGGGTAATTAACCTTCAGTAGATTTCCATTGACTGTGGAGCATCATTTGTAACCTGGTTTCTGCCTCGTCTCTCCCAAGTTCCTACCCTATTTCACCTCCTACATTTTAGGCATACCAAAATATCTATAATCCTTCAAAGTTCCATGTGTTTCATGACTGTTTTTACTTCACGTGTTGTTCTCAGTTCTAGACATCAAGGATGTCTATTCTTCCTTTCTACTTGGATGCCTAATGAGTAGGCCAGAGTTAACCTGCGCAGAATAGACCCTTGCATTTCTGCCTGCCCCAGCTTCTTCCCCGAGTCTTGCTCTTTTCGGGACCTGGCAACTCTTTCCTCCTAGTTGTTCATTTTCTCTGCTTCCCACATCCACTCCATCAATAGGACCTGCAGCTCTACCAGAAATCTATATCCTGAACTGACTGTGCCTTACTACCTCCTGTTACTTCCCTAAATAAGCCATCATTGTGTTTTTCCTAAGCTGCAGAATGGGGCCCGGGAGGATGAAGGGGGCTAGTACCACATGGCTAGGAAAGCAGATTGTGGGGAGTGAGAACAGAGCTGAGGAAAGCGTAGTCTCTAAGAGAGTCTCAACGAGAATCAGAATATGGAAATAGGTACCTGTTTTTACTGATTGGAAAAAAGTTAAATTAAAGGAATAAAAATCTTTACTGATGAAGACATCCAGCTGATTTTTCAGAGAGCCCTTCCAAGCTGGGTTTGCAAGGGGGAACCAGACTTTGTGAATAGGATTTAGTCAGAGGGCACAGCAGCCCTTTGTTTGTGTGGTCACATGGCCCGTGGTTTGCCACAACCACAGAGGGGTGATGGCTCTGTGTTCCTGAGGAGGATGAGAGCGAGAGCGGGAATGGACCTGCTCACTGAGTGAACTGGGGAGCCGGCCCAGCTCGGAGCTGGGGAGTACAGTCCCATTTATTTATGGGACTGCAGTTGAAGGCTGATTAAGTTTGATAGCTCTGGAGTTTGAGTCAGAGAAACCAGTGTAAATTTACTGTTTCAACACATATGAACTCTTTGAGCTTATCAAATATGTGAAGGCCTTGGTTTATCTATAAAGCAGGTTTAATAATTTCTGGCTAACTTATATTTAACATAGTACTGAAAGTCCTAGCTAGAGCAATTGAACAAGAAAAAGAAATAGAAGGCATCCAAATTAAAAATAAAAAAGAAGAAAACATATCTCTGTTTTCAAATTACATAATCACATATACAGAAAACTCACACTCAACAAAAAACTGTTAGAACTAATAAACAATTTAGTAAAGATGTAGGATACAAATTCAACATGCCAAAAGCAGTGGTGTTTGTATACACAAAAAATGAATTTCTGAAAAGGGAATTAAGAAAATACTCTAAATTTCAATAGCAATAAAAAGAATAAAATATTTAGAAATAAACTTAACCAATGAGGTAAAAGATTTGTACAATGAAAACTAAACTACATTGAAGAAAATGAAAGAAGATACAGATAAACAGGAAGCCATCCATGTTTAGGCATTGGAAAAATTAATATTGTTAAAATATTTATACAATTGATTTAGTGTAATCTCAACCAAAATTCATTATAGAAATAGAAAAAAAAAAAGGTTCTAAAAACCATATGGAACCAAAAAAGACCCAGAATAGTCAAAGCAACCTTGGCTAAGAAGAACAAAGCCAGAGGTATTATATCACCTGATTTCAAAATACACTACAGAGCTATAGTGATCAAAACAGCATGATACTGGAAGAAAAACAGACATAGACTAATGGAATAACATAAAGAGCCCAGAATAAATCTATGTATCTACAACCAACCTATCTTCGACAAGGGTGTCAAGAAGAGCCAATGGGGAAATGATAGTCTCTTAAATAAATTGTGTAGGAAAAACTAGATATCCATACATGGAAAAATAAAATTAAACTCATATCACACCACACAGGAAAATCACCTTAAAATGGATTGAAGCCTCAAGTGGAAGAGCTGAAACCATAAAACTAACTACTATAAAAAAAGAAGGGAAAAGTCTCCTTAACATTGTTCTGGGTATTTTTTTTTATTTTTATTTTTGGTTATAACCCCAAAAGCATAGGCAATAAAAGTAAATACAGACAAGTGGAATTTTTTATTTTTAGATAAGTGGGATTGACTCAAACTAAAAAGCTTTGCACAGCAAACAGTCAACAGAGTGAAGAGACAATCTACAAAATGAAAGAAAATATTTGTAAGCCATACATCTGATAAGAGCTTAATGTCCAAAGTATTTAAGAAGCCCAGATGAATAGCTCACTTATTTTTAAAGCTGTATTTACATGTTTTATTTAGATACATTCCACGGACTACAAAATTCTTCCTCTTTAAGTGCACCATTCAGTGGTCTTTAGTATATTCGCAAAGCTGTGGGACCACTACTGCTATCTAAGTTCCGGAACATTCACATTGCCCTGAAAGAAATTCTGTACCCTTTAGCAGTCACTTCTGCATGCCCGTCTCCCAGCCCCTGACAACCCAATAATCTACTTTCTCTTTCTATGGATTTCACCTATTTTGGATATTTTATATAAATGGAATCTGACAGTACTCGAATCTGCCTGTTAATGTT
The DNA here is from genome assembly GCA_004026765.1 of Micronycteris hirsuta. NCBI lineage: Eukaryota > Metazoa > Chordata > Mammalia > Chiroptera > Phyllostomidae > Micronycteris > Micronycteris hirsuta. Next base: position 20,548 of record PVJI01001723.1, read on the forward strand.
TGGCTTCTGTAACTTACCATGATATTTTCAAGGTTCATTCATGTTGTGGAATGCATAACACTTCAGGCATTTTTCAGGGCTGAGTAATATTCCATCACACGAAAACATATGTCCACACAAAATCTTGTACAGAATTGTTCATAACATGGCATTACTCACAATAGCTAAAAGGTGAAACAACTGAATGTTTCACAATTGATGAATAAATTATTTTGTTTTCTTACTTTACATTTTATTTTCAAATAAATTTATATTCAATATTTTATATCAGTTTTAGGTGTATGGCATAGTGGTTAGACAATCATATATGATACATGGATATTTTAAATTTATAGAGCTGGGAGCTCCCTGATGGCAGAAACTGTGTCTTATTCAAAGTTTTGTACGTAACAGGAATCAGATGAATGTCTGTTCAATAAATGAATCGCTACTACTCCTATAACGGTATGCAACTATTGCCTATTGCACTATTACTGCTTGACTGAGCTTGGTTAAATTTCTGATTTTCTGTAGATTTCACTTCCCTTGTTAGTAAAATGTGGCTAACAGTGATGCTTAAAATGAGATGAGGGACGTGATATTTATTCCTATATGGAAACATAATTTCTCATCGCAACCCCCTGTGCCAGGCCTGCCAGAGGCATCACAACAGCCACCGGGCCTTTGAGACATGCACTAGTAACTGAGAACGAGTGACGAAGAGTAGAAGACCCCCTGCTCAGGAATTTCTTTGTATTAAAGTGAATTCCCATTCTTTTGGAGCTAAAACTGTAGTTGTTCTCTTAGTATAAGATTAATTATAAAGTGTTATGAATCTCTGGGGAAAGGTTCAGGTTCATGTTTTTCAGGATTTTAATGTTTCATGTTTTCCTAATTTTAATAGAAGTCACTAAATCTCAAGTTTCCTGAGTCAGGGCCATGCCTTAAGCATCATGTCTTCAGCGACGAGCAGAGGGGTCGCTGTTTAGCAGGTACTCTGTTAACATTTTGCAGATGACTAAAGAGATGGTATTTGATATATGAAGGTGTCAAAACTGATCTCCAGGCTCAGTGTGAACATGTGAACCCAGTGCTCCACAGATTTCACCCATAAACAAATAGCAACGATAGTAAATTGAAGTAGATCTATTGAAGGACATTGTGCCTTGTAGAAATGACCTGTTTCTAAGCCTAACTTATTGCAAAAGGGGATGACCCATGCAGGAAGACTGTGCCCCCACTGAACAATGGTGAGGTCTTTCAGGGACCCAACCTTCAATGATATGGGTGACTGGTTGGCTGCCTGAGAAAGTCATGCAATGGGAAACCAAATATACAATCTATGGCTTTTTACAAACTGAGGGACAAAAGCAGATTATTTGTGGTGGGGACAGAGACAGTCATTTCAGCCAATATCTCCAGGCTAAAAAAAAAAAGAAACAAAACTAGCCAGTCTTTGTGGTTGAGCCCTGGAGAAACTAACCTCAGAGCCATCTGGCTGATGGGAATAAGGAGACTAATTTCATCTGTAAATGATAGGCCTGGATGAGATAATAATCACTCTCATGTCTCCCAGCTCTGAACCGTGGTTTCTTTGAGAAACCCTACTGAGGGAGATGTGGAATCCCAGAGCACCCACGGCCTAGGCTGCCATAGGGGTCCTGTGAGGGGTTTTCTGACTTTTGTCTGCAGCCCTGTGTGTCCAGCTTTCTCTTCTTTCCACGTGCTGAGCTCCTCCTCTGTTCATGAATGCTCTCCTATGGAACACGTGTTACCTGCACAAAAAAGATGCTGACATTGAGGGAGGAAGGCTTTCAGCCACACCCTGGTTTCTGGAGCCATCACTGTCACGGGTGTGTTTCTCAGGCAGAAATCTGACTTCCCTTGGTAAATCCTTCCATAGCATCCATTGCACTCGGTTAAGGTCCAAATCTTTGTTGCAGCACCCAAGACCCTGGAACTTGGGGTCCCAGCCAACCTCTCCAGGATCATCATCCTTGGCTGCTGCCCCCCTCCACTGGACTAGATGGTTTTCTTTCTTCTTCTATTTTTTCTTCACATAGACGATGTGTTGAGAGTCACATAGATTCTCCTCTAGAGTCTTTGCAAATATTGCATCGTATGCTCTTACAAGAACTAGAATGATCTTTAAATATGCAGTTCAGATCACAACTATGCCCTGCTTAAAATCTCCAGTGGCCTCCCATCACACTTAGAATTGAATCAAACATTTTACCATTCCCTGTGTGGTTTTTCAAGTGCTGGCCCTGCACTCTTTCTTCCTTGTTTTCTTGGTGCTCTTACGACAGCCAAGATCGCCATCTTTTTGTGCCCAGAGTGTGCCGAGCTTGCTCTGAAGTTAAGACCCAGGCACGAGCTCTTCTCTCCGCTTGCCCATTAGTGGTCCACACGGTTGCATGCTGGCTCCTTCTCCTCTCTCAGGTTTCACCTGAAATGGAACTTCCTTGGAGTGGTCTTCTATGACCACCAAATCTAACATAGCTCCTTTGCACTGCACTCTGCTTTATTTTCTACATGTCATGGATCACTTCCTGAAATTGTGTGAATTATTTATTATTGATAAACCAGCTGGAAGACTGACTCTATAAGATTAAAGGCCTTTACTGTCATGTTCAATAATGTATCTGCAGTGTTTATAATAGTTCTTATATCATATTAGGTATTCAGGATTTGTTTATTGAATGAATGAATGAATGAACATCTTCCATCATTCTTTCCCTCCTTTCACATGTCTAACTTCTATGTATCCCTAAGCCCCTCACTTAGACATCAGTTCCTCCAGGAAGCCTTCCCTCTCCTTGGAAGTTGTGCTAGGTGACCCTCATCTGTGTTCCCTTAAGAGTTGCTAGTTTTAGAAACGAAGTACTTAGGATGCTGAAGTCTTGTCGGCTCTTAACTTGTTATTCTTCCCTTGACTTTGTTCTTATGGGCAAAACCTGCACATTGCCACATTCCCAGTGCTAAGCTTAGTTTTGAACAGTTCAATTATTTTAAAAATTCAGAATAAATTCTTTATATTTTTGCTAAAGATATGAGGTGCTTCTCAGGATAGTCATTCTGCTATTCTCTGGGTTCTGTCACTCAAGGACAAGAATGGGGAACTATTTGGGTTTGGAAACCCAGTTCCAACATGTGTGTGTCTGTGTAGGGGGCAGACCACACAACTCGAAGCAATTCTTGCACACCAGGAAGGTGTCTTAAGAGTTCAACTCAATTCTGGCACTGTCTACGCAGAGATAACATCAGATCCCACAGGCTAAAGTTCACTCCTACAAAACCATTCTCTCTTCACATGCCAGTTGCAAGCCCATGTTGTCGCCTGTGGTTCTGATAGAGCAGCTGCAGATTGGAAATTCCCCTGGTCTCCTTCTGGGACTTCAGAGGTCAGTTTCAAATCCAGGCTGTTAACTTGTACTCATGACTAATTGGCTATAAATCAGAGCTTCCCACAGCTGCCTCCTCAGGTTTAATTCATTTGTTACAGGGGTTCACAGAACATTTTACCTATTACATAACTGGTTTATTATAAAAGGGTATATATCTCAGAAACAGCCATATGGAAGAGACCCATGGTATCTTCCATGGTAGAGAGCAACGTATGAGGAAGGGCACGGAGCGTCCATGCCCACTCCAGTCTCCACAGGCTGGCCAGCCTGGAAGCTCTCTGCACCCGTCCTTTTCAGGTTTTTCTAGAGGCATCATTACACAGGTATGATTGGTTAAATCACTGACTATTGGCGATTAAACTCAATCTCCAGCCCCTCTCCCCTCCCAGGAGCTAAGGGGTGGGGGGACTGAAAGTTCCAGCTCTCTAATCACATGGTTGGTTCTCCTGGCATCCAGCCCCCATCCTTAGGTGATTTCCAAAAGTCACCTCACCAACATAACAAAAGACACCTTTATGTTCTCATCATGTAGGAAATTCCAAGGCTTTAAGAGCTCTGTGACAGAAACAGGGATGAGACCAAATACATATTTCCCACTCTAAATCGCAGTATCACAGGGACCATTTAGTCAAGGGCCTGCTAGTGTTGGTGTTTGTTTCTCTTACATTTCCTCCTCTTATTCTCACAAGAGCCCTCAGTAGGCGTAAGTGGTGACTCTACTTAGTGGATGCAGGGGTGTGGTTCAGGGAGAGCAATGATTTGCCCAACTAGATGACAGATGTCGTCTTCGGTTCTAACTCTATATTTTCCTCTTTCCAACACTTGCACTCACCACAGTGGGGAACGGGCAGCAGACACACCGCAGTGAGTTTATTAGCCATCCTCAAATTAATTTCCCTCTGGCCCCTCAGCTCGGAGGCTATACTCAGAGGGCTCTCTTCATAAGTCCAGAGGAAGCAGAGGCTCTGTTCCGGGAGCCCTCTGAGGCATCGGAGGATGCAAGCCAGTCATTACCTGGCTAAGCCCAGTGCTGATCTGCCCCCTTCTGCGAGGTGCCCCACATCTGACCCCAGCAGTGTTTTCTGGCAACAGCTCTATTCTGCCAATAGTTAGGTAAGAGAAGGAAGAAGAGGGGCATTCATGGCTGGTTGGTGGTGATTTGTTGTTTGAAGGAAAGGGTACTGGACACAATCCTGAGAGCACTGGTGCCAGGTTCTTTCCTCCCTGGCGCCAATCAGCTGGCAGGGCTGACGACTCATCTTTCTAGGCAGTCACCTCCCGTCGCAGCGGTCAGCCTCTGGGTTGGTTAGTTCCCTTTTGCTTCTTGACGCCCTGCCCAGCCTCGCTGAGTCACCCACTGTCCTCTCGTAGCATCCTCAGAGTTCGCTGCACTGGGATCAGGGAGCAAGAACAGCCAAAATTATTTGGGCGAATGAAAGCTCCACATTTTAGACAGATAAAAGCTGAACTGCTATGCATGAACAGCGGCACTGTCTCTGAAAAGCTCCGTGCGGAGAAGTCTGCCCTGGCACACACGCTCCCACACGCTGTAGGGAAGGGCCTTTCTCAGTGTCCGGCCCCTGGGTGATCACAAGTGGTCACCTTCCTTTCCCAGCCTTGATGGGGACAGATGTCAGAGGCCCTGGGGGAAGTGAAGATACCCAGCTGGGGGACCCAGTCTGGCTGTAAACTCATGGCATAATTTTAGGAAACTCATTTCACTTTGGGGGGCATTGGCTTGCTGAGCCATTCATCAAGTGGTTCTGCTACATAGTGATGCAAAGTGTAATCTCATCTCAAGAGCCTCCTCTGGCTTATGAATTTTTAAAATAAATTTTTAATTTAAAGCCAGACTGAGCTGAGAGGATGCTACCCGCACTATATGAAGTAGAAGAAGAAAGTTGCAGACCAGTCATCAAAGCCATGTTTTACAAGTTTATCATCCCACTAAATTAATCAGTTTATTCCAACGGCCGCTTTGCATGCCTACTTGATATGAGACAGTCGGGACACAGAAATGAATAAAACAGGGTCGTTGTCCTTGGAGGAGTCTGAAGTCTAGGGAGTTTATGAGGACTTATGATTCATTTTTAAAAGATTTTTTCAAAGTCATTGCTCTGCAGTTGAGGCTGGCTTGGCTCCCATGACTGATAAATAGTAGAAAGGACACTGACAGCCCCTTCCTTATGACAAAGACTATAGGGCTCACGTTCTCTTCAGCGCCACATCCTCTCTTTGGTGCTTCCAATGAACCTGTCCTTCCTGAACTCCTACCCAACCTTGAGTTGTGCCGAAGATTTATCCCTTAATCATACAGCATCTTCTTCCCCTGTTTCTACCTGCTCACACCCATTCTCTCCTTAGCTCACTCCACTCTGGCCCTGTCCCCTCCATTCCACTGAAAGTTTCACGTCAAGTTTTCAGTGAGGCACCTGCTTCATTATTCACACAGGCAAAAATGCACATTTGCAATAACACCAAGAGGTAAATGGCTGGCTGAGATCCCCTTGATGGTGCCTCCTGGGTACTGTAGACTACACGGTGGGTTCTTTAGCACTGGGAGGTGACCTGTCATCTTCTGGTCCCTGTTAATGTTGGCGGGCTCATTTCCACTTTGCTGTCTGGGGATTATTTATGTTCCATTATGGTGTCTTTCTCACCATCATGCTTTTATCCATGCTGCTCTCCCTGCCTGGATCGGACGGCATCCTCTAGCCCAACTAGAAGATTCTGCTTCTCTTTGCAGCAAACACCTTTTTGTCTTCATCTCCCCACTATTTTTTGGTTTAGATTTCCTCCATTCCCTCTTCCTGGATATCCCTTTGGGGACTATATCTTCCCTCCTGTGGGCAGAGATGCCCTGCTCGATCCTTCATCTCACCTACTTGGTACAGTCACAGAATGGACACTGACCTAATTTAGGCCACCTGGACTTTCTCTAGGTGAACACATGAAATACATGGGTTCTTTCCTTCCAGCAGTGGACCTGGGTCCAGATATCAGACAACTTCAGCCAACGATACTGTCTAGAGCTGCCTGACTTCCATCTATTCCATTTTCCTTCTTTAGCCTCCTTCCCTGACCTCAGAATTTAGTCTTACACTCCTCACATACACTTTATTGGGTTAAGTCACTCAAAATTGGTTTCTGTTTATCTTCAGGGAAAAACAACAATAACAAGACTCAGATAAGCAGTGTCCTCCCTGCAAAGTTCATAGGCTTCCTCCTTTGCCCTTGCTTGGCCTCTGGCTGCTCTGGTAGATTCCGCCCCTATGGCATCATTACTGACCTCTCCTCCCCTTCTAGGCTCCCTGGTGGTAGGGATGGCACCTCATTCAAAGTTGTGCACCTAGAGCCCAGGGCATCTGTATCTGGTGTGTCACTGGGGTCCAGACCAAGTTTGCTCTAGGCTGACTGAAGTATCTGAACTTTTGCACCTACTGGGCTAGCACACTTTCTCTTCTTATTGACAGAGGTGTTGATGACTTGACAGGGTTGTTTCCTTTTCTAAGAGGTTAACATTTATTTTCATATAATTGTCCTTGCGAGAGCTTGGATAACGTCAGGTTCTAGCCAGGAAAAATGGAAAGCACATCAGGAATTTCAAACAGAGGGGATTTAATATAGGAAATTGACTACACATGTGTAAGAAAGCTGGCCTAACGAAAAGAGGATGCTACGTAATCCAGACACTAGTAACTGCAGGAAGCAGAGTCTATTCCTCGGGCAGGGAGAACGCAAAGGGGAAGGTGGTTTTAGGAGAACCTAGGAACTAGGAGAAGAATTCTGCATGGCTGATTCTCATACTTCTCTGTGTGTGTATTACAACTGGTGCTTCAACCTCTTGGGGAGGCTCACTGTGGCCAGTGCCAGAACTCTGAGAATGTGAACTGAATGTTTGAACTGAGACCTGGTGGGCTGGCTAGAGCTGGTACCTCTAATGAGGCATCTCACGGTGCGTACCAGGAATGCTAAAGGAAGCTGGAGGCTGGAACCACAGCTGTCTTGTTTCTGGAAGGTGTTTGCCAGGATCTGGAAATAGGAAGCAAGTCTTCTTCATCTTGCCACCTTCTAGTCTCCTGTCCATTGCTCCTGTTGAGGGGTTCTCATGGGAAGCAAGTTGACAAGGAGTCTGGGAAATGTAGTTTGTAGGTTTCTAGCTCTAGCATCATAAGGGAAGAAATGGGAGTGAGGAACCTGGTGGCTGGGAGACACTGGGTAAAGAGCTGCCGTACACTCTGCTGGTGAAGAAGGGTAACTAGAGTTGGCCCCTGAAATAATATGGTGAAATATAGTCTCCCTATTTTGTAACCCGTTTCCACCGGGATTCCCAACAACTCTCAAGTAAGAAATTGCAGTTTGGGACAGGACCGCTGGAAAATTCCAGTGCCAATAGGAAAAGTGGCTCTCAAGTCAAAGCATTCCTGTGAGCCTGGACACATGGAGCCCACGATTTATTTTAGCTTTTCCTTATTTTTGCCTCCTTCTGCAGTCCCTGGTTCCAAGAACATCTTCTGGGCCAGATGCCCCCATGGCTCAGATACTTGGAAACTCCGTCACTTACCCTAATGCCTGCTGCTCCTCAGATCACGCCCCGCCAAACTCCTGGCCCTGAGGCCACACCCTGTTCCCTGCAGGCATTCACCCTCCACGTGTCACCGCCCAGGACAATGCGTAACTGGACACCTCCCATCTCCAGACTCTACTCTTCTTCTTCATTCTCCACTGCTTTTGCTCATCCCTTAATTCTGATGGTGGGGAAAAGTCCCTGAATCTCTTTCTAAACGTTCCTGCTCTTCTTCTAGGGTCCTACTATGTAAAGAGAACCCTGTTACAAGAGCGAGAGTGAAACTTTGGCAACTAGAGCTTCACACAGGCACATTTTTTTTTTTTTTAATCTGCAACATCATTGGCCCCCAGTTAGGAAAAGAAATAGGTATTTTGGATTCAAGTACTCATGTTTAAATCCTGATTCTAACTTAACTTGAAACACTTTAGCTCCTTAAGTCCTCTGAGACTTAGTTTCTTCTATTTGGACAAATATCTACTTTTTAAGGTTTCTGAGAATATCAGAGGATGCAAGCTGAGTGCTTGCTGTCTGTGTGCAGCATCGCAGGAAAGGAGAAACCTGAGTTCTCTTTCCCTAAGTGAGAGTACATGTTGTTTGCATATGGGGGAGGGGGACAAAGCACCACGTGTCTGGCTGGAGCCAGCATGGGTTTTATGATGAGAAAGGGTTTAAGAGAAAAATCTGAGCAAGGCTATGTGGAGGAGAATCATTTCTCTGTTCTTATAGGAAACGGGAGTGATATCGTCAGATGGGTGCTGATTAGGGACTGCCTTCCTCCCTCAATTTTACCTCTTTACACATCTGCTATTTGTGTATGTGTAAGAGTAGAAATAAAGAGGAGATGGCTGGGACAATATGGGGTATTCCTGGGGAAAGAATGGCAGATTCTGGGACTAAAAAGGCAGTTTGAGTCACACGATGCAGACCCGACTAAGGAGTTCTGTATTTCATTTCTTAGGTAACAGAGAATCGAAATCATCTTAGAGTGGTGAACACCAAATATAATATACAGAGGGTATATTATACAATTATACACCTGAAACCTATATAATTTTATTAACCAATGTCACCTCGATAAATTCAATAAAATGACAGTTTACATTTAAAAAAGAAAGTCAAAACCAGAAAGAGTAAAATAAGATCTTTAAAATGGATTTGAGTTTTACATATAAAAGCTCCTATTTAAGTAATGACAGGCAAGGAGATTCAGGAAAATGCAAGATGCAGGGACATTCCTCTTTGGCAATTCTTTTGTTTTTCCCCTAAGTGACTTTAGGACAGATACATGTAAAGTAAGTGCTAGAGGCCCAGGCATGTCTGTTACTTCACTTCACTTTTTTCCATTCACATAGAACACACCTTGCCACGGTTTGCTTCAAACAGGAAAGATCTTGCCCATGGCTCAGCTTCAGTTTCACATGAGGGCAATGACAGAATCTCACCACGGATTTATTCCGTCAGAAGCACTTAGTCTAGAGCAGGATCATTGCTGCCTCGAAGGAGTTAAGGTTCTGGTGGAGGAGGTAGATGGGTGGAGAGCAAGATAATCAAGATGGCCATCACAATGAGAAGCACAAGCCAGGACTGGACCCTCACGGTGGAGTGCGTAAGGCTTCAGGGAAAACTTTCCCGCACACACACCACAGAAAGGGATGGCGAGCCTGAGTCTGAAAGGATGAGAAGGAGCAAACCGTGTGGAGGAAGGGCAGGAGGCAGAGCAGCCTGGTGGAGAAATGCAGAGAGGTGAGAAATATGGCACATGAGGAGAGGCCACAAGTCATTTGTGATCTTCGAAGCTAATGAGTTTGGAGAGAGAAGCAGAGAGGGGAGCTGAGAAGGTTGGGCGGGGCCAGAAGGGGTAGGGTCATCTGTGCTCAGCCAAGAAACCTGATAGGTGATGTGGGTATGTGACAGGGCTCTGCGTATGAGAGTGACGCTGGCGAGTTTACATTTAATCCGTTCTAGTGGCTGCGTGAAGGAGGGACCAAGATGACAGGAGAGAGACCAGATGGGCAGTTAGCAGTACTCCAGGTAGGCATGGGAGGACTTTAGGAGGGGCCGAGGAGAGTACGGGAGTAGAATCTGGGGAGTTGGTGATTGACTGAAACAGGAGATGAGACAACCCAGGTGTCCAGCTAGGATGACTGGTAGACTTGGCTGCCAGTCCCAAAATGGGGAGCACATGAGGAAGGAGGTGCCACTTTGGGGGAAGACAATATACTCAGCTTTAGAATCAACAAACTTGAGTTTTCTTGAGGAAACAGAAAACTCATCCTATCAACTGTACCGATTATTAGGGGTTTGACTTTGGGTAAATGATTTAATTCCATAAATTTCAACTTCCTCATCTCATTTAAGAACAGAAAAATTTCCCTGGTTGGTGTGGCTCAGTGTGCGGAGGACTGGCCTCCACACTTCTTCGGGTACACCGGAGGAGGGATGGCAAGGCGGTGTGAATGAATCCGACACTCTTTTTCAGAATGCTGGAGGCCCAGTCAGGAGTCTTTGCTCTCTCCCACTGACTGAACTACCACAGAAAAATCTCCTTTATTTTTAAGAGGTTTCTTTTTACAATCAGTAGAAAAAACTACGAATCATTGACAGCTCTAAAAGGTTGACATACAAGAGTACTTTAATTTTCACCAAGGCTTAAACAAATGGATGCTATGATAAGGAGGTTTGCTAATCTATCTATTAGCCAGGAAACAGTATTAAACTACAAAACTCTTAGGTCCTAGTTAATGGCTAAACATATATTTTTAAAGTCTTAAATCTCCCTGAGTTAAAGATGTATGCAGAGGCTGCTCTTTGTACTTTTGAGATTTAAGGGGAATGTCACGTAGGCAAAGGCATCCTTAACCATTAACTACATTTGTCAGGGCTTAGATGTTTGGCTACCTATCAGGAGTTAGATGGCCTATCTAGAGTTCTCTGAGATGTAAAACTAATGTTTAACCTTTTACTAAAATCTACTGTTTTCAGCTAAAGCTTCCTAACTTCCCTATTTATCTAGTCTTAGTAATAAACATTCCTGCTCAGTAATAAATTTCTAGCTTTGGAAAGAACTGTTTAGATATTTCTTAGCAATGGCTTCTCTTAGCAATTAGCTGCTTCTCTTTCAGTGTTTAGGTGGCTGGCTTGCTAAATGGCTTAATTCCTCTCCTTAACCCTTTCATGTAGGGGGATGGCCAACAAGCAGGCAAACAGTGAGACTGCTAGTGGGACTGCCCATGGTCACCTTCTGCTGTGCAGAGGCTTCCCACCCATTCTGACTGTGCCAAGAAATGGGTGTGGGCTGGTTCCCCACAAATCAGTGCTCATGGATCGGGTGTAGAGCGGCCTGCAACATCAGTGGATTGAGTGCCAGCCTGCGAATGAAAGTGTAGCTGGTTCAATTCCCAGTCAGGGCACATGCCTGGGATGTGGGCCAGGTCCCTAGGTGGGAGCACACGAGAGGCAACCACACACTGATTCTTTCCTTCTTTCTCTCTCTCTTTCTCCCTCCCTCCCCTATCTCTAAAAACAAATAAATAAAAAAGATTTTTAAAAAAAGAATGGGAGAATAACATATAGTTTTCAGGCAAGGATTAATTTGCCCAAGTAACTGAAGGTATTGCTTTTACCAAACTTTTCATTAGCACCTTCTTTACATTAACTATAAGGAAAAAACTTCCATCCTTATAGTTGACGAACGCTCCTTTCTGAGACAAGGTTCTGCTTCTGTTGGTCAACTCAAGCCTTGGAAAATCCCCGCCCTGTAGGACTGGCCCTTGGGCTCCATATGTCCATGTGTGACATTCTTTCTGCTCAGTCTCGGTATCAGACTGAGAGATTACTATGTAAAAGTCCCAGAGGTGGAGATGTACCTGCTGAGAATACACATCAAAAACTTCAGAAGTCTTGAGAAATAAAAGCTGATCCAAAAAGGATTTTGAAATTTGTGAGTGCTTTTGAAATAATCTTTCTTTTATGTTTATTTCACCCATATTCTATTTCCAAAGATTTTGAAATTCATTTCACCCTTAAATATTGTGTCTTTTTCTGTCAAAACAATGACATGTCATTTTTTCGTCTTTATAAAAGCCATCTGTTTTGGACCCAAAGGTCTTTTTTTTTTCCCCTTCTCCCTAATGTCAGAAAGGGGGACAGAACCCTCAGCTCACATTTACTATGAAGAAGCCATGGAGTAGACAGTCTCACCATCCTGACCACATGTGCCCCTGGCATCAAAGTGATTTTGGTGTGACGGGTCTAATTTTTGCTATGAACTGCGAACTAACATATTTTCAACTTGGCTTCTGAGGTTTATGAGAGGAGCTTTCTTGTCTTTCCCTAATAAAATGCAGATGGCTCTCCTTCCCAAGCTCCCAAATCCCTGGAGCTGTGTTGGAATATGAATCTCATTTTCAAGGATAAGAATAGGTTTGTAATTCAATAAGTTGCAATGCACATCATTCCTATTCCTCATTCCAAACAAAATCTCTAAAGGGCTTAACATGCAGTAAGCCCATATAATGCATCAAATAGGCATTATATGAGTGTATGAGAAGACATTAGCCCTGGCCTTAGACAGTGAAGTCTGGGTGTAGATCCTGGTATCACAGGGTGCTTTCTGGAATGAGAGTGAGTACTGGGTGCCAGTTTAGAATAAAGGACTTTCAGTCAGTTACAGCAGAATTTGGATCCTGGTTCCTCACCTTCCTAGCCACGTGGAGGGGGGTGGGTGGGGATTTGGTCAAATTTCACAACCTCTCTAACTCAAAAAGGTACAGCAGTTGAATGTGAGGATTCTGAGTTTGAATCCTGCTCCTGTCACTTACTATCTGGAGGGCCTTAACAATTTACTTGATACCTTGATTTCCTCACCTGTAAAATGGAGAAAATAACTGTACCTATTGCCATAAATTTGTGGCATGGATTTATGAGTTAATATGTGCAAAGTCCTTCAAGCAGAGCTTGGCATATCTGTGTCAACTCTCATCCTCTTATTTTATTTTATTTATTATTATTTTTTTAATTTTTTTTCTTTATTTATTTTTAGAGAGAGGAGAAGAGAGGGAGAAAGAGCAATGAATGGTTGCCTCTCACATGGCCCCCACTGGGGACCTGGCCCGCAACCCAGGCATGTGCCCTGACTGGGAATCGAACCGGGACCCTCTGGTGCCCAGCCCGCGCTCAATCCACTGAGCTACGCCAGCCAGGCCTCATCCTCTTATTTTAATTACACTACCTCTGGCCATGCTCTTCTGACTCTAAGGATCTGCAGTCGTTTGTTTTTTCCTCAGGGGAGGTTGCCCAGCATTCAACATGTTGTGGGTGGTGTTCGGATGGTCCTTTAACCTCAGCAAGTTTGGGTTTCATTTTTCACACATGTCATGAGATGAGGATCTATACCCCTTTTCTCTTTCCACATACAGCATAGGTTTTTGTGAGGCTCAAATAAGACCACAAATGTGAAAACACTTAACTAACTCTCAAGTGCTCCATAAATGCGAGTTTATTAGTTGAACTCTTTCCATTCCAAGTGACAAAAACCCAACTCAAATCAGCAAATGCCAAAAAAAAAAAAAAAAAAAAAGAAAGAAAAAAAAGATTTATTGGCTCTTGCAATTGGATTTGGGTAGCTCACAGTCCCAACGGAAATGTTAAGAACCAGATTTTTGGGAGCCCAGACTGAGGCTCATTATAATGTGAGCACATCTCTGATGGTTGCATTCACTCGCTCTCCACATTGACCTTGGCAATATTGACATTTGGGCTGGAAAATTTTTTGTCACGGGGGCCTGTCCTGTGCCTTGTAGGATGTTCACAGCATTCCTGGTTCCTACCCACTAGATGCCAGTGGCACCCAACCCCCTGCCCCCACCCTCTACCTTGTGACAATCAAAAATGTCCCCAGACATTGTCAAATGTTCCCTGGGGAACATTGCCTGCCCCTGCATCCCCAGTTGAAAAGAACTATGCTCATGGAACTCAGCTAAGCAGTAAGTCATACCTCTCTATGCTTCACCCTTAGTCCCAACAGGTGGGGCGAATGCTGCCTGGCTGGGCTGGCTATACAACTTTAGAGCATCCCCGCCCACCTCTTCCATACGCCCCATTACATTGCAGCTCCTCGCCCCTGGGGTACTGAATCGTCCTACTGTCAAAAGGGCTGCCGGGTATATGGCTTAAGATATTTTGGGATCTAGTTCCTTCTCCATCACTGACTTAGGATGTGCAGCTGGGTACCTCTTTTCTCCCCAGGCCTTGGCTTTTTTAGGTTGGCGATATTTTCATGTTACTCTAACATTTTATGACACGAATTGATCAGATTTGAACTATGAAATGGGAAATCACTATCATTTGTGATTGAGACCTTAAATTTCCCACCCACGAGCATCTCTTCTGTTTCCTGGAAGGGAAGGTTGCATTGTGTCCCTTGGGATGTACAGGGAGTTTGGCCAAAGTGAGGACCGACTTAGGTCAGAATCTTTGCTGCTACTTGATGTTTTGTTTTGGGGTGTCTCAAAAGATTCCATCTTCTGTGTAGGAAAACAGTATCAGTGAAACGTCATTCAGTGAGGCTGAAGCATAATGTCTGTAAAGAAATGAATAAGGGGATGGTGGCCTTGGATGCTGGAGGATTGGGAACAGTTCTGTTACCCAAGGTGTGGGGTGGTAGAATGCGTAATAATACAAATATCTATATAACTGAGCGAATTGGTTTCCAGCTTTGTGTCTGAAGTTTAGGATGGTAGAGTGAAATTAGCCAGATGTAGTTTGGAGTAGGCAGTAGATTGTTGCCTCTATATTTTTCCCATCAGAATTATATGGTACAAAATATTTACTTGATTTACCAAAAAAAAAAAACCCCAAAAACCTGAAGCTCAAAAGGGGAGGAGTTATGAGCAGTGACTCTGTGAGTTTGTGGCCGAGTCTAGAAGGACAGCCAGCCCAGGGATGTTTCTGCCATATCACCCTCAGGGAAGAGGCCCTATGGAAAAAAATGTGTAACCCCCCTCCCCAATCCCCATAATATTAGAGTTCAGTAAAGAAAGTCATGTTGATGTTGCTTTTTCCATCGTTCCCTCCTCCAATTCTTGGGTGGGTTTTTCACAAAGATGTCAGTCTTCTTCTTGCCACTTATTCCTAGCTAGAAGCATATCAGAGCTCACGGTGGGGCTCAGACCAGAGCTCATGGGGCAAAATTGGATAGTCCCATCCCCCTTCCTACCCAGCTGAAGAAAAAAGCAAAAGGAAAGGAATCAAAGCATCAGCTGTGCTTTCAACCTGACCTTTCTGGCAGAAGGAGATGAGGACTCATATATATAGTTTTTGAACACTTACTATTTTCTAGTGTTTAGTTACTGATACAGTTTCCTGTAGGTGCCCTAACTAATTATCGCACACTTGGTGGCTTTAACAATGGAAATATATTCTCTTGTGGATCTGGAGGACTGCAGTGTGAAATCAAGGTGTCAGCAGGGCCTTGCTCCCTTCAGGGGCTCCAGGGCAGATCCTTGTCTCTTCCAGCTTCTGATGGCTCCCAGCTTTGGCTCATGGCTGGATCATTGCAGTCTCTGCCTCTGAGGTCACCTTTCCTTCACCTCTTCCCTGTGTGTCTCCTATAAGGACATTTGACACTGGATTTAGGATCCCTCTGAATAACCTCAGGTGATCTCCTCATCTCAATACCCTTAACTTAATCACATCTGCAGAGACTCTTTTTCCAGGTAAGGTCACATTCACAGGCTCTGGATATTGGGACATGGATGTATGTATGTTTGGGGCACCATCTTTTAGCACCCTACATCTAGAAACT
This sequence comes from Micronycteris hirsuta, assembly GCA_004026765.1. Lineage (NCBI taxonomy): Eukaryota > Metazoa > Chordata > Mammalia > Chiroptera > Phyllostomidae > Micronycteris > Micronycteris hirsuta. The sequence continues at coordinate 36,308 of PVJI01001723.1, forward strand.
GTGCTAATTTTATTCACATGTATTTCATGCACTTTCTACAGGTCTCCCAGTTATGGGTGAACATTCCCATTTTACAGATAAGGTGGAGACACAGCAGTGAATTCTACAAGGATGCAGAGGTAGAAAGTGGCAGAGGCAGGGTGCACACCCAGGTATTTTTTATTGGGTCTATATTCTACCCCAGAACTTTGGATCTTTCTTCTAAGAGCTTAGTTGCATTGGGTTTTATTATTAATAAATGTATTTTAGAATGAGCCTGCAGAATAGGAAGCAGCATCTATAGAGGACATAGGTACCAACCCACTAGTTTGGGCGTGCATGTGTGTGCAGAGGCGTCTCTATTTGACCCTGTTGTTAACCCTCTTGCTGATTTAAAGGGCCCTTGATTCAAGTCTTCAATTCTGGACCTCTCTCTGTGTAGCTGTGAATGAATTTTAACAAGTCTGTTTTATCTCTTGTTCCTCAGATTTTCCAAGTGAAAGGAGCGAGTTGGACTAGTAGTTCTCAGTTTATGAACCAAAACTCTCATCAACATCAACTCTCTAGGACATAGTTTTTGAAGAAATTATGCCACCTTTACAAGAATAACTGCTATGGAAAATATACAAACTCTTCCCACCACTACTCAGCTAGTGTAATAGGACACAAGTGCTGGGAAGTTTTGATTCATTCCTGTGAATTCTGCCCTAAAATACTCTTCTTGCCCAGGCTAACTCCTGCTTAGACTTGAAATCCCATCTCAAATAGTCCTCCTGGCCTAATCTTCTTGGGCAGAATTAACTATTTCTCCCTCTGACTTCCTAAAACACCTTACCTTGTACACACCTGGATAATGGTACTTATCTTTATGTGTAATTATAATTTTCCTTAGCTTACTCCTCTAAAGTGTGAGCAAACAAATTCAGGTAATGAAGACCTTCTTTGAGATTGCGTGAGGCCAGGGAATCTGCATTTTCACTTTTTTCTTGTATTTTATTTAAAAAATGCTAGAGCCCTTAGAGGGAGACAGCGGCGTTAGTGAGATAGGGAACCCATTTTAAAAAGAAGACTAGGTTCTTTGCAAGATAATTATTTCCTTTGCTCCTTTCCTCCTTTCCTTCACTCTTTCCTTTTCTTCCTTTATCAGAAACACACCCTGAGCTCTTACAATTGCTAGACATTTCTAGTTCTAAGGACGCAAGGCTGAATAAGCCTGACAGTCAAATAGGTCGTGGTCTCATGGCAACACAGCCAAGGAAACAGAATTAGAGCGTACCACATTATCTCACGTCATATCATATATAACGCATGCTATGCAGTGCAGTACAGAGAGTACACATTATTTTATTATATATGTTGCATATCACTTTATAATATGCACTATATTACATACCACAGGGGAGATGTACCAAATACTTTAGTAGTTTTATTCTTTGATTCAGGGGAGGTCATACAGGAAGAAGTGGTAGAAAACAAATATGTGTTCATCAGGCAGAGGGGAAGAGATTTAGAATGGAGCATTCTCTAAAGCTCAGAGCCTGTGGGCTTGGATGGCAAACTAATAGAGAGATGACAATCCAACGGAATTCTCTGGGGCCACTGTTTTGGAGGAAGAGTTATTTTGGGGGGCCTACTTGGGTGTTCTCGTGCCCACTGTAGCGCCTGTATTATCCCTGGCTGTGCATGGTAACAAGCTGGCCAGCATCGCCATCTGCCCACAGTCCAAATGCCACCCAAACCAGACTGCGGGACACCAGCAAGCAGAGCCCGAGCATATGGCCTTTCTCACTGAGCTCCCAGGCTGGTCCTCATTAGCCTTCCTCTTAGCAACTTTGGACTCCAGAGAAATCATGTGTATTTCCATTGCTAACTTATCTGAAAATCATTCAGCAAACTTCTTCATTTTCTTTTTTCCCCCTCTGTAATCTGATATTGCAAATAAAAACAAATTATAAAATGCAGGCAATTGGGGAAAGAGCTAAGTTATTGATTGCTATATTTTAATACCAAATAGCCATTAATTATTAGGACATGAAAGTAGAAAGTATGAACCATTTTATTTTGCTATGCCAGTATCTTTAATAGTGCTTGGCATAAATTAGGTAACCAGTAAATGAGAATTAAATTGAGCAAATTTGAGGGACTGGATGGTACGGGCATTATAGATTCTTTCATACATGAGAAAACAGATCAGAATTTAATTGTGAATGGAGCTGACAGTCCCCTTCTTGTGTGCTAGTTAGCTCAAGAGCTCTTATTGCCATCAGTGCCAAACACTATCCTGCTGAAGTATTTCCGCTGGTGACTTAGCGGAAGTCTGCATGCATGATCTTTCTCCTTACAGCCCTCCTCTCACCCACTCCATCTTTCTCCAAGCTGCTGGTGTGGGATGTTTCTGAAATGCCGAATGGATCATTTGTCTAAAATCTTTCTGTTTCCATACCGTTGTATGCTCTTTCTCCTGCCTGGGTCTACAGCCCCATCTCACACTCAGTGACATGTACGCTACACTCGAGCTGCTGCAGGTTCCTCAGGTAGCCTTGTACTTTCTGGGTCCCCCCTGCCTGCACCTGCTGCACTACTTCCCAGGAAGATGTCTGTCTGTCTTCCACACTTCCTTTCAGGTAACTGGCATTTTAAAGCCGAGCTCAGACTGTAGTAGCTTCTGAAAGGCCCTTGGTTGATTAGGGATCCACTGTTCTTTTTCCCACAGCCTACTGTATTACTTATCACACCAAAGGCAACATGTCTATTTCTCCAACTCACTTATGAGCTCCATGAGGATGGAGGCCATGTGCTCTGTTATGTTCTTGGTTCTAATCCCAGGATCTAGCATCTATCCATTGCTCAATTACTGAAAGAAAGACAGGAAGGAAGGATGAAGGAAGAAAGGAGGGAAGGAAGGAAAGGAGGGAGGGAGGAAAGGAGAGAGAGGTAGAGAGAGGGAGAGGGAAAGAGAGAGAAAGAAAAAGAGAAAGAAAGAAAGCAGAAAGAAAGAAAGAAAGAAAGAAAGAAAGAAAGAAAGAAAGAAAGAAAGAAAGAAAGAAAGAAAGAAAGAAGGAAAGAAAGAAGGAAGGAAAGAAGGAACGAAAGAAAGGGGGAAGGAAAGAAAGAGAGAAAGGAAAAAAAAGAATTATAGGGTATAGTGCGATAGTCACCACCAAATGGCAGCAGGAGACATTCATGGTCTCAAGTTCAAGCTCAGCCTGAATTATTTTACTATAAGCTCTTCAGGAAGAATCCACAACAGCTGCCCACTATCTGGCTTTGGGGGAGCAGGGATATATGGCCACTCAGCTACGCCATAAACAGTGCTGGGGAACTAGGAGAACTTCACTGTTCACCCTGGAAGCAGTGCTTGCTTTTGTTTGTTTTTTCTCTGCTGCCATGGCTCCCAGATGACACCCATCTGCACAAGTGCTGCTGCAAACAAACATGGAGCTGCCAGGCAGGTTTTCTCCAACCCAAGAGCCTCAGCAAACCAGCAGCTGGCAAAGGCTAAGAGCAGGCCCCAGACGCAGGGAAGGAATGTGGATTTGTCTTGATCTGCCTCATCAGAAAGGAAATGATAAAGAAGGAGTCATAAATGACTGGCAGCCACTCAACTATTTGGCACCAAAGGTCTCTTGTGAAGAATCATTTTCCAAGATATGTCTGTGCCCTGAAAACATGCTCACACTCACATGAATGTTCTGCTTGCCTTTCCTTTCTTTCCCCAAACTTTCTTTCCTTCTTCTTTTTAAAATTTTCCTGGTGTTTTAGTAAAAAGACTTAGTAAAAAGGTCAAGTCTCAGGCATCAGGTAAAAACTGCAAAAGAAAAAAGGGAAGTGGAGCAAATACCTGTCTGGAGAGAAGGCAGGTCTGTCTGGAAGGAGAGGCAGTCCCTCAGCCACTAGCCTCCCTCCTCCTGGCTGTTTCCGGTCTGGGAGCCAGGGGTGCAGGGCCCATTGAGTTCTTCCTGCTTTCTGCAGTCCTGACCCGATCCCAGAAATTCTGACCCCATTACTCCTAAAGGCTTTCCTCCTCCATGACTATTCTCTAGGGAAGAAATGATATGTAGATAGATGTTCTTTGTCAGCTTTCCTTTCTACTCCACAAAGTAATTCACTGCTGACAACAGAGTAAAAATGTAAATTCTTCCCTTTCCCTGGGAATCAGGACTACCTTCCTCTCATGCTCCTGACATTTTGTCCATTCATTTTCTCATCTCTTCCGCGTCAGCCCTCACATGTCCCCCAAGCTCTGCGGCTTGCAGGGATCACCTTGTCTGTTATGATTAACATTGGCTCAAAGCCCCACTCCACAGATGGCGGGATCCCAAGTGTCCTCGGATGGATTCGAGCAGGTGAGCTTTTGTTTATATTGTCACCTCTGGCCCAGGTGTTGTGCCTCTCACATTGTCCATCTCTTTGGATTGTTCCACCAGCTGTTCCTACCCTCTGCCATTCACCAATGCTTAGAAAATAGCTCCTTTCAGTTTATCTCCCCTAAACTCATCAATGGGAGCTATGGATAGCAGATTCGTACTGACAATCACCTTAAAAGTGTGTGTGTGTGGATACATGTGTAAATTTGCAGCTCTGGAGGCACAGAATTCAATCTAATTGTTCCTCTTCCTCCGTTCCCCTCTATAGTGCTGCAAACCTCCCTCTCTGATATTCTGGTTTACCTCTTGGGTAGAACAGTTTAGCTGTTTTATCCTAGCCCAGACCATCGCTGCTTTTCAATGACAAAATTACACACAAGAGATTTTACTACTTAAAAGCTGTCCTCTCCCCTAAATGCAATGTAATCACCAGTTCGTAACCTAACTACTTTGTGCACTACACATTAACCCGGTAGATGTGCAGTGGTTACCACAGTGAGATGTCCTATGCCCTGCTGACTACTGCGGTGAAAAGGAGAGATTTTTACTTCCCTCACATAGTTTAATTTTTTTATACCACGTCCTTCCAAGTCTTCAGGGCAGGCGCCACGTTTCATATATTTCTATCTCCCTGGCTTCTAGTATGAGGTCTAGTATACACTGACAATGTACACTAAGTATTTAGTGGAAGAATGACTTCAGGTATCTTTACTGGAGGCCCATTTTACAGATGGGAAGAACAGACTCAGAAATATACGTGACTGAGGGTTTCATCATACAGTAAACGGCAGAGACAAGTCTTGAACTAACCAACTGTTCAGACACCAAACATCACATTTTCTGCTTCTATACCATATTTGTGGAATGTTTTGTGAAAACAATACTTTTTTCCCCAGATTTTACACATATAAAGCCATGTGTTTTTTATACTGGTGACCCAGATCCATAGGGTGGTCTCCCACTGGTCTCTTATGTTTGCACAGGGTGGGCAGTGGGCAAGACTGGAGGGAGGGACACATGCATATTCCACCTGTGGCCCCCACTCAGGGATCAGATGCTCTAACAGCATCTACAGTTGGAAGCTGAAGAGGGCCTCTGTGCATCAGTCTAGAAGAGTCCCTGAGCTCTTTCTTGCATGGCTGGCTCTTGACAGCACAATCTTGGTCATAGCAGCAGACAATGAACATCCTAAAGATGAAAAATGGAATAGGAATATTGCCCAGTGTACTACTTTTCTATTGTTGTCTGACAAATTGCCACAAACTGATCAGCTAAAACCCAGCACACAGATCTTATCTCTCAGCTTTTGTAGGTCAGGAATCCTGGCATGGCTTAACTGGGACCCAGAAAGCTGCAATCCAAGTGTCCTCTGGGCTGTGTTTACGCCTGGGGGCTTGACTGGGGAAGAATTCACTTCCAAGCTCTTTCAGGTTGCTGGCAGAATGCATTTCCTTGTGGAATTCATTCCTAGTGTCTTGGTGGCTGTCAGTGGATGTAAATTTCTTCTCTCTGGATTAATTTCCATTTCTATTTTAATAAAAACAATATAAGTAGTATTCTGTGAAAGAATTGAAATTCACTCAGAAACCATCATATCGGCATCCATTTTAAAATAGAGACTTGACTATTAAATTGAACCCGAATGGCAAAAGTGCCAGACATGTATCCTGTAGAACCAATGATCAAATTGAACTAAGCTGTCCTGACAGTTTTTTCTTAAGGGTGTGGGTCCAGCAGTTGCACTGAGAGCAGGAGGTTTGCTGGAGCTCAATTAGAAATCCCAGCCCACTGCACCCTCTTCTCCTTCCGCCCCTACAGCTCTTCTCTTTCCACCATCAGGGGCTACTACTGCGCGGGTGTCAGTCACTTTGTTCCTAGACTGACCTGGAGTAATTATTTGAGAAGCACAGGAGACTCAGCTGGGAGCCAGATCCCAGCATCCCAACTCCCAAAAGCTCAGTTCAGCTCCATACATGTTTACTTAGCATTGAGTGCATCACAGTTCCAGTAACTGAAACTTGAGATAATTTTTAAGATGAAAAGGCTGTCATTTAAGCAGTTATCCATAGTTTATGCTTTCCTGGGGTAGAGATTCAGACATGCTTTAGGAAGAAGCGATGATATCTTTTGTTCTTGTTTGAGGAAGGACCATATTAAAAGTTTCTTTCAGTCATCCAGGTCAGGGATTGACCAACTTTCTCTGTAAAGGGCCAGGCAGTAAATACTAGGCCTAGCAGGCCAGGTGGTCCCTGTCAAAACTGCTCACTGCTGCCGTTATAGCATAAAAGGAGCCCTAGACAGTATGTAAACCAATGAGCGTGGTTGTATTCCAATAAACTTTATTTATGGACCCTGAAATTTGAATTTTATATTATTGTCATGGGTCATAAAATATCATTCATTTTTTTTTTTTAATTTTTCAACCATTTAAAAATGCACATAAATCATTCTTCGCTTGCGGACCATATAAAAATGGGCAGCAGGCTAGATTTGACCTGCAGGGCGTTGTTTGGCCCCCTGACTCCCTCACAGGTATAAACCAAAATTTTCTTAGCAAAAATGAATTCTTCCTTTTGGAAGTCAATGGGGGCTGCACTCAGAGTTGCAGGGATCTCTGAAGATTTTTGTTGGAGAAAACTATCCCTGAGGTTGAGCTTTCAAAATAAGTACTTGCTACATTTGGAAGTAGCACCCAAAGAGCCTTCTAGACTCCAGGGCCCGTTGCAGCTCCATGGAGGACAGCTGGGCTCAGCCAAGCTGCGATTTCAGTGATCTCATGGGCAGGTGAAGAGGCCACATGGGGAAGATGAAGAAGGGTAGCAGCTGCAATTTGGACTAAATCATCTCAGTAGAGAAAGGGGTGACCTGCGCAAGAACAGATGGAAGTCTGGAGACAAATGCATAGTTTATATACAAAGCGACAACCAGACAGATTTGCAGAATATTTCCTGGAGATTCCCAGAGACTGTGGGTGGAGTAGAGTAAATGAATACATTTTCTATATTTGAGTAGCTTGAGGGATAATGCCCTTTCATTGGGAAATACAAAGAAGTGCAGCATTTTTGGTAGGGTTTGCCTTATGAGGCCTGAGATGTATGTTTTCATAAACACTTGTGGTTGCCAAGAGACCTCCATGTTCCTCCTCTTCATCTTTTTTTGAACTCTCTATTTTTAAATAGTTGAAAATCTTCAGAAAACTTACAAAATAGTACAAAGAGCTCCCATATTTATGTAACCCAGATTCCTTAATTCTTAGCATTTTTACACATGCTTCTAACTTAGCCTTCTTATATACACACATACCCATACACACAACACACACTCATACACACAACACACACTCATACACACTACTGTTCCTGAATCATTTGCTACTAAGTTGTATCAGTTTGTATTTCTTAAAAACGAGGATATTCTCCCACATAATGACAGTATGACCCTCAAAATCAGGAAGTTAGCACTGGCCCAGTATAGTTTTCTCATACATATACCCAACTGAAATCAGGAACATGCACTCACTAAGTTGTCATGTATTTTTATTTTCCTTCAATTTGAACCAAATCCTCAGTCTTCCTTTATCATTCATGAATTTAACATTTTTGAACGAGACAGGCCAATTACTTTGGAGCACATCCCTCAGTTTGAGTTTCTATGTTTCCTCACGATAGAAGAGCTTTGAGCAGTGGTATCTGCCAGACATCCATCTCATGGCCTCATATTGTTAGATACCAAATGCTAACTTGTCTCATCACTGGTGATACTTTTATCATTTGGCTAGAGGTGTCTATAAGGTTTCTCTATGGTAAAGTTTATTAATAAGTATTTTGTACTTATCAAGTAATGATTCGTAAACATATATTTTGGGGATTGATACTTCAAGTCTTCTACTCCAAGTGGCAAATTTCCTTCCCCTGTATTTATATTAGTATAGATAAATGGATGTCTATTTTACTCAGAGGGTTACAATCTGTACATACCATTGTTTATGTTGATGCACAGATTGTCCTGGACTCAGCCAGCGAAGCTCCTTCAAACTGGCTCCGGTGATGTTTTGACCTGTCTCCATCATTGGGCCAGCATTTCCTTGTTTCATGATACAAGATGTTCTGGACTTATTTCGAATTTTTCCTTCTCTAACACTGGATAAACTATTACTTCAGGGGTTTTAGTTTCTTTAGTGGAGAATAATACGCAGAAACCAGGAACTACACAGACTCATTGTGACGGGGGGTGCCAATGTTCCTAGACCCTTTTAGTGGACCGAGGTAGAACACACATACATGCACACGTCCACTCACACACACATAATCTCTATCATCTATTGATCGATCAATCTAGCTTTATGTAAATTTAAAACCACGAGTTTACCTCATCACTTTCCGTTTCAATCTATACCACACCAAGGAATTTATTCTAGTCTTAGCCCTCTCCATATTTGCAAATCCTTTCTCTACCAGTGGAAAACAAAACTGGCAGCATTTTCAATGTACTTATTTGTCTAATCCCTCCCGTTTATAATCCATACTGAACCATGCATGAGAGAAAGGCCAAGAGAGTCTCACAGGTGCCATTCCTAATCCCTTCAGGTGGCTGAATTGATAATATCGGGGACCTAGCTCTTGTTATATGAGAAAAGTAAACTATTAATTTAATGGCTGCTCAAGTCTAGTAGTTTCTTTCAGCTCAATGTAATTTCAGCAAAACCCCAGCTTGACCAGTGTCTCCGCTGCATGGTAAGGGATCCTACCTCTAGCTCCAGGGCTGGAGCTGATTGATCTCAGGGTTGTTCCACCCTACTTTCCAATAATTGACTTAGGGATGGGCACATGACCCAATTCTGGAAATGACAAGGGAGACAAAATTGGTCACGGGAAGAATCGGTCTCCCTCTTCCTCAGTAAGTTACTCTGCATGGGTATGGGGCTCATGACTGCTGTGACCATCTAGCTACATGTCTGAAGATGAAGAAGGCACGTGGAGAGGAACTTGAGGCAGATGCAGCATTAAATCAAAACTAGAGTCATCCTCACCTTTGACTTTCAGTTATGTGAATTGGTAAATTTTCTTATCAACAAGGCCAATTTGAATTCAATTAGTATGTTACATACTGCTGAAAGCAACCTGATCGATGAAGACAAAAATAATATGTATCAGGCTCAGTTCTTGGCAGTGAGAATACAGAGAGAAATAAGAAATATGACCTCTTTCCAATGAGGTCAATCTAAATATAAGAGCTATGATAAACAAGATGTAGAACATAAAAGCTCAGAGGAAGTCTGGATGGGGTATTATCTTCACTAACCAGAAGTTTACTGTACACATAGAAGACATAAAAGGAATAAAGACCATTATAGACAAATTACCCAGTGCAAAGGCACCAAACACAATGCTGAGGGAGAGTGGTGATGGAGTGTTACTATTAGATAAAAAGTATGAGCTATTCCTGATTTAACAACGAAATATATATTGGTTGCCTGTGGGTGTTATAAAGATATCTCTGCTGACCAGAGGGTAGTAAATATGTGCAGCGGTTGTGGGGAACTAAATGTTCCCAGGGCAGAGGGAACTTACAAATTATGGATCCATCCCTCCAAAATGCCTCTTCTTACAAGAATGGATTGTGGGGTGAACCCTACTTCTTTGACACGTACGCTGATTTTGATTCATGAACTTGAATTTTCTTTATTTTACTGACAAACGTGGATTTCATGGGCCTGAAAGTGGAGGCCAGGAAGCTGCCCATTTCAATACCTGAGGCTGTTCATGCCTCTAATCCAAGACGGTAGATATGCCTTCATATAAGTTTTCTTCAGTGAGATTGTGAAACAAAAACCCTGGAGCAAAGCCCAACCCTGCTCCAAATGCAGCATCTCTGTTCTGTGACTTCTTTCTATGGCTCCAGAATTGGCCTTTACCCAGTGACACAGATCTGGGGCAGTTTAGCTTGGATGTTGTTGATAGATGCACATTAGGGGAAAACACAATATAAATCTCTCCTCTCTCGCTCTCACTATGTAAAAGCCATAGCATCCATCAACTCTCTATCTCATGTGCCTCATTCCAAAGAAAATTTAATTTTCTAATTTGAGTTAATTAAAATCTAACAAGAGGTCAATGATGTAATTAAAATATGAAAAGAAAAAAATAAATATTGGAAAGAGAGATATAAAATGATTATTATTTTAGAGTATGGGACTTTATATCTAGAGGATCAAAGATAATTAGCAAAACTAATGTTAGAGCAGATAAGATGATTTAGGAAGCTGGCTAGATATAGACAGAATTAATATACATACTAAAAACCAATAATTTTTAAAATATAAGCATTAAGGAGATAGAAAATTTAATTATGCACATTAAACCCAACAACCAAAGCAAAAAACATTGATAAAGAGATTCAAAATATCCAGCATTCTTACCTTCGACCAGACAACTAAATGTCATATCAATTAAATGGAATTGAGCATAGAGGTCCCCGATTTATTTGGGACATATGATGCCTCTCCTTATTGCCAACTCTTGTCTCTACTCTTATAACTTGTACCCTGACCCTTGTAACAATTCCTGTGAGCCTTATTTTGTACATGAGAAAATTGAGACAGGAGAGCTTCAAAGTCACACAGTTGATAAAGGACACAGTGGTACTAAAACCCCTTTCGTTCACTCCAAAATTCATAGTTGTTTCACTATTTTCACCAAAATATGCCATTAGGTGAAGTCCTCTGTTGTAGAACTCTCTCCTTAAGCTGAAGATGTTCCTTTTTAAGGGGAGATCCTCAACTTCTATTTTCCTTTTTGGCTCTTTTATATCTACAGGGCAACATTTTTTTTTCTTTTACATTTGGCTTCCATGCAATTTCCTTCCCATTGCCAAAGGCAAAGGTACCTGACTGAAGCCATTAGCCATATCTGGTCTGACTTAGCATAGCTGCTGGTGTTTGAATAGGAAAAAAGAAAAGTCATAACCATCCATACATCCATATTCATTTCCAATCAGCCCTTTTACTTTAAAAGTTGAATATAGCGAATTTGTGGCATTTTGTCTGGGTTGTTCAAAGTAAAACCTGAAAGAGCAGGAGACGGAACTGTGGAGGTCCTATTTCTCTTAACTAGATTGAATTAAGTGTCCTTGCTAGTGTGAAGGTCTCATGGAGCATCCCCAAATGTCAGGGCCTCGTTAGTCAATGTCATAGTTCAGCATCTTGCCTGCCTGTTGCTAATGAAATTTTCCCCAGGAATGGGATCTTTCCATTAGCCTTGCTTCTCAGAAACATGTCTGTATAAACTGGAAGAACATGGATTTTTCTGAAACTTTCTGGTTTTTGCCTAAAATAACTCACATGACATATCTTGGGGAATCATTCTACAGAGAATTTTTGTAAAAGGAAAAGTAATGTCAAGTTTGTAAGTTTCCTGTAGTTGGGGATACTAAATTTTTAAGAAGCAGATCTCATTATTTCTTCTTAAGTTGATTAGTATTTCACACTTGGTTAAGAATAAATAAGCTGGAAGTACCACTAATAGTTATACATTGGTGAGGTCTCAGGTATGAATGGCAAATATGATACGATATAGTAGAAAGTATATGGGTGTAGAATTGTGTATAATGCCATTCAACACCTGGTTCTCTCACTTATGAAGTGCACAAAACAGCTACATGACTGCTTTTGTTTACATTTGAAATAGCAAGTAAGAAAATTTTCCTATTGGATTTACCATTCAGCACTTTTTCACATACTTTCCTTCTGCTTGAAATGTCTTCTACTTCTCATGTGCTCACAGGATGTTTACCTAGGCTTCAAGGCTTCTTAGCTCATTGTTCACCTCTCCTGGTTAAGACTTCTTTGGGTATTCCTCTCTCCCAGGGAGAGTCGGTGTTCTCTGCCTCCCAGGTTACTTCACATTATTATAAACATCACACTAAATTACACATATTTATTTCCCTAGGTGTATCCCTGATTAGACTCCACGAAGAACCTGTCTTCTTCATCTTCATATCTAGAACGCCTTGCCTAATGTCTTGTAGGTGTTATGTTTGTTTTGATAGACTTGGCTTATACAAATGGAGTCATTTTTCAGAATAAATTTACTTTTGTCTGCATTGTCCAGATAATTTTCCCAGTTAGCCCCTGGTGATAGAATTGCAGTCAAATGCTAGAAGTCTGATCTAAGTTGTTCAGCACATCTAACTCTAGCTTTTGTGTTCCGCTTTCACAGTTTCAGTCATATCCGCATGCACCTTCTACCAGCATTCATATTTTCTAATGTTGGTTCTTTTTAAGAAACTGAACTATTTCCTTTACATTCATTCTAATCAATTACTGATGTGATGACAAGTATTTGATATGATAATTATTTCCTAGTGCACATTACAATAATTTATAGCTGTTAACATTGTTTACAAGGTTGTCCACATGGTACATGGGTGGTACAGAGGTCCTCTCGGGGAAACACTGAGCCTTGGGGCCTTCTCATTTATAACAAAGAACTTCACAGGCTCAGAGAGTACATGTCTAACCCAGGGTCCCCCAGCAGCAGAGCCTGGACAAAAATCCCAGTCTTCTGAGCTGGCCTTCAATAGACGTTCCATGAATTAAGCCAAATATGTACATATTCTTGGAGCTTCAGCACTTTGAGGAGGCTTTGTCGTTGCTCCAGGCCTTTGTGGCTAGGGTGAAAGCAAGACATTACACAGCTCCTTGCCTGTGCCCTAGCAACCAAGCACAACACAGATGGCCAGCTCGGCCACCTGCCCACCAGATGCTGATTGCATACCTGGTGATGAGACAGAGGTAGCTTCCCTCACACAGGGATACTGTGTGTCTGCACAGTGCAGCTATCATCTACGGAGATGTGCCACGAAGATTGTGCCCTGTGCTTTCAGGCCAATTTGCTGGTTTTGAGTCCAGAGGCGTAAGGACAACTGTTTCTTGCAGCTGGACCATGTTAGGACAGTAGGAATTTTCTCTTCTGGTCCCTTTTCAATAGTGCCTTCTAATAATAGGGTAGCATTTTTCCAGGATGTGCCTTGCCAGTTGCACACATGTATTGGCTCATGAAGCCTTGAGCAATTTTTGGCATCAAAGAATGAATATTGTCTCTATTTGCAGGAGAGAACAGTCTCCTTTCTACAGGTGGAGAGACCAAGACCCATTCCAACTCATGAGGTATTTATTATGTGCCCATTATTATTTGTTAATTTGACTGAATGACTATTTTGTATAAGCAATTCTACCAGGCCCTGGAACTATACAAATAAATAATGCAAAATGTGGTTCAATTAGGCAATCAGAAAAGTAGAGGAGATGGATATTTAAGCTAATAACTGTATCACAACATGGTGTACAGTCTATTGCAGGGTATCCTCAATTGTTGCAAGTGGATGTTTCACGATATAGTCTTTCCTATAAGTTAGCTCTCTATCCCCACTCAGTCGTCTGACCCCCATCTTTCCTATTATTACTAGCCTCTTCAATAGTCGAGGCTGGAGTAGGCACTGGCTGAACTGTGTACCCGCCTTTAGCAGGCAACCTGACCCAAGCCTTAATAACTGAGAGTGCCAGGCCACCTAATGGCCACCAGGTCTACAGATGACATCAGGACCAACAGATCACAGTGAGTCAATACAGGTGACTATGCTCTTAACTCAGCTTTTGTTAATGTGGATTCAGTCCAAATCTATATTAACCCAATAGCAATAATAACCACTCAGAAATAATCAGCAATAACATCACAGAAGAGAATTGGCAGATACTTAACCCGAGTCTCAAAAGTCCAATCAGGCCCAGGTCTGGGAGGTAACAGAGGGTGGTCAACATCTTACAAGGTGGGGTCAGTGGGATGGAAGCGCAGCGGAGCTCTTTCTCTCCTGAGGCAGAATGTGCAGGGCGTCTCAAAGCAACTCATTCTCTGGACACATAGCCTATGGTCTGAAGTCCTCTGCTTTTATGTTTCTTTTGGTTGCAAAGTCATGTTGATTTTGCACAATTTCTCATAAACATGCTTTTCTTAAATTGGATAAGCACGTTTTTTTCCTCAGTCAGATGGACACATGTTGTATACGTCAGCTCTGATGGGCACATGTTGTTTATGTCTGCTCTGATGGGTGCATGTTATTTATGTCTGCTCTCTGAGGAGGGTTGATGCTATCCTTCAGATAAACACATGTTGACCATGCTGCTCTGTGCCAGCTCTAAGCATGGCTTCGGGTCCTGCTCTCCACCCCAGTGCTGTGAAAGCACACAGAGGGGCGGGCAGCTAATTCTCCCTGGATGAGGTTGAAAAGGAAAGCTAAATTTGAACTAGCCATTTTATGCAGAGAAATGCATTCTGGCAACTTTGGATTTGCCAACCTGATGAACCTGAGCTCAAGTTTCCCCTTTACTACTTATTTTGTGATGAGAGGCAAGTCACTAAAATTTCCAGATGTGTTTCTTTATCTATAAAATGGGGGAGGAAATGTGCATGTCACATATACATATGTAAAGTGAGAACAAAATGAAATAATCATTATAAAGTGCTCAGCATCTTTTCTGGCATCTGATGCGTGCTCCATAAATATAACCGCTGGTTGTCATTCTTATCATTATTATTATTATGTGATGATGGCGTGAGCTGCCTTGTAGGCAGACTTGTGATGTGGTATTTTCATTGGCATCAGAAAGCGCTGGCTATAAATTTTGCTCTGAATTTTACTACCTATGTGTCCTTGAGCAGAATCTTTACTGCTCTGAAGTATTTTATACTAGTTAGGTAAGTAATATGAAGAAGAAAGCCACTATACTAAATACGGAATATACACTTGCTCTTTGTCCTTGGTTCCTGGTACACAGATCCTAAAACTCCTGACATATCTGGAGTGGTAAGAATGTCTTTTCTATACTGATGGGATGACGATAGTGTTGGGCCCTCACATAGCTTCAGAGTGGGGGCTGGTCTCCAGAAAGCCCAAAGCATGATTGTATGTTGGAACTTTCAGCCCTACTCCCAACCTCTGGGGAGGGCAGAGGGGCTGGAGATTAAATTAATCACCAATGGTCAATGACCTAATCAATCATACCTATGTAACGGAGCCTCCATAAATACCTCTAAAGGATGAGTTTGAAGAGCTTCTGGGTTGGTGAACACACAAGGAGCTGGGACGGTGGCATACCTGGTGAGGGCATGGAAACTTTTTGCGCCACACCCTCCTCACCCCTCATATTTTGCCTCATGCAACTCTTCCATTGGGCTGTATTTGAGTTGCATGCTTTGTAATAAACCAGTAATACTAAGTAAAATGCTTTTCTGAGTTCTGTGAATCATTCTAGCCAATTATCAAATGTGAGGAAGGGTTTGGTTGTGGAAACCTGAATCTACAGCTAGTTGGTCAGAGTTCTGTTCATAACCAGGAACTTGACTGAAATCTATCTGAATTGGGGGCAAGCTTATGGGAGTGAGTCCTTAAGTTATGAGTCCTGTTGCTAACCCTAGGAAGATAGTGTCAGAATTAAATTGCACTGTAGGACACCCAACTGGTATTGGAGAGTTGGCAAAAAATGTTGGGAAAACATGCATTTGGTGTCAGAAGTGGTATGAGTGATAAACAGTTCAGAGCCACTTATCTTCAGCCACTAGGTTTCGTTCTTAAAAGCACATTATATGAGTAAGTGGCATTTCCAGAATTGTGGTCCTTTCAAAGCACCCCATTAAGTGCCCAGAGTCACTGCTCATTAGATTTTGGAGGTCTTGCTGTTTTCAGAGAAATATCATGATATTATCATGGTGCATAGAATTTGCTGGAGTCCAGTTTGGACGAGGTGCACCCTTGCAAGGTATACATCATACTCAAAACTTGAATTCTGGGAAGCAGATAAAATGGACAGAAGTTGGGGTGATGTCCAGAAAGCTGTGTTGAAAGGAAAGGATTCTAGCTTATAGCTCATAGGAACCCATGGCAGTGGATGCTGTTGGGGAGGAGGGGGTGGGGTGCTGCGTGGGTGGGAAGCAAAGATGTCAGTCTTTAGTCCTTCCTGGGGAGCAGAGGTTTCAGAGTCACGAAGCTGAAGGGAGTCATCAGGTAGAATAGTGAGAAAGCATAGTCTGGGCAGAGAAAAGAGAATTGCAAATACCTAGAAAAACAGGTGTTTGTAGTACATTTGAGGATTATGAGATGTGAGTGGTCTGATGTATGTGGTAAAGAGTGTCAGCCTAGCCTGGGGCAGAGTTGGGGAAAGAAAGACAATGGAAAAGTGCTCTTAGTTGAGTATCTTCAATGTGCTTCACTACCCCAACCTCATCACTCTCCCCATTACAACAGAAAACAGTGCCAGATATGTGCTGCGTATCATACTAAAAGGTGTACACATTAAATATCTTTTAATTCTCACACAAAAAAATCAGTCTTCCACTAGAATTAAATGTGGCTAAGAATAATATTTGCACTTCCTCACTCCTGAAAAATTGTGATATGAACATGATACAAATTTGTTTTTCTCTCATGTGCAAGTCTGGATTTCAGTGACACCGTGGTGACTCTGGTCCAAGAGGGCCTCAGGTGCCTGGCCTTTTTCTATTTTACTGCTTCTCCATCTCCTTACCACATTCCATGCCACAGCCCCGGTTTGGCTCCTCTAGTTTTAGGTGTTTTGTCCGCATTCTCGTTAGCAGCCAGGATGAAAGGATGGAGGAAAGCAAGTCATGGGAATACAGTAGAGGTGCTTTAAGAAAACTTCCTGGAAGCCACCTCACAATATTTCTGCCTGCATTTTGTCCAGAAGTTAGACACAGGGCCACACCTAGCTGCAGAAGATACTAGGAGATACAGTATTCATTCTGGGCAGCAATGTGCTCAATTGGTAATGTGGAAAGGGATGAATGCATAGTTGTAACTAGAAAGGTTGTGATGTTTAATCCCTCTTTTCCAGATAAGAAAATTGAGGTTGAAAGAAACAAGGTGATTTGCCTATGGTGACATAACTATAAATGCCTGAGACCTCAAATGCTTCCAGTTCTGGTGATTCTAACAATAGGACTTCCTCTCCAACATTACTCATATATCCTAGCTGAGGTTTCCCCAAAAGCAGAGCCCAAAAACAATGACTTGTGTAAGAGTATTTGCAAGGGAGTCATAGGCCATCCTGGTTCAGCAACAACTGAAAGGGATGCAGGAGTTTCAGTTTTAAACCTGGGACTCTAGTCTGGGGAGGGGAGCCAGGCAAGGAAAGACAGCCAATGCGAGGGTGCAGCATGAAGCAACAGGCCTCCATTTCATCAGGGCCTCTGAGAAGCATGCAGAATTTCCTTCTGAACTGTTTACCTGAGAGATAGTTGTCCGCAGTATGTATCCAGTAGCTCCTTTCTTCATCAGCTGGCAGTTGGTCCCACAGGTGTTAACTCCAAAGGCAGCCCTGGGCTGTGCCTGCCTGAGCCACGAGCTAGCTTGTGGTGAGTCAAAGAAAATTCACAGGCAAAGTTAGGAAAGACCTATTGTAGCATTTGAGGGAGGGGGGTGGTGCTTAGCAGTATCAGGTGCGTGAGAATGGTCCACTGTGGTGAGCGCTCCAATTGCAGGTGAGTCGAGATGATAAGGTAGGCACCAGAAGTCTGCTACGTCCTGTCTTATTTAAGAGCTTTGAAAGCTCTGATATTATACACAAGATAGTAATTTTAAAACTGGACTCCCCTGATTCCCTAGGGGTTCTAGGAGCTGCTTCTGTCAGGTCTGCTGTGTGTACATGTATGTATGTTTGTGTATATGTACGTTTGTGTGTGTATTTTTGTTACAGGGAGGCTTTAGTATTTTGCTTCTCTAAATTAAACTAGAGCAGTTATAATTTTACCTTTTTTCTGTTCTATTCTATAACTTTCACTTGAAGAAAAGGTTCCACTGTTTAAAATGTTTGTAAAGCCTTGCATTGGGTCGTTGAAGATTATGAGAGTCGTTGAAATAGGGAAATGAGTCATCACATTAGTGCTTGGATGATCTCATTATGACTGCAGCCTTGAGAATAGGTAGGAAGAACAAGGCTGTAGGCAAGAAAATAATCTTGATGCTTCATCACCCAGTCAATGGATGATATAGGGCAGGCCAGAGAAAGAGGAGGAACTGGATAACCAGCTGAATTTGGGTGGTAAAAAAGAAAAGATCGAGGAGGCTCCAGCTGTAGCAGACTTTTTATTTGGGAGATAATGATTCATCCGTTTAATGAATAAATTATTAGCATCTGAGGCCCCACGTCCTATAATATGGGGAGTCATAGTTGGGAAGGGGCTATGACAATTTACAAAAGACCCCCAGTCCCTACCTCCTCTTGGAAACTCATGTAGTGTGAATTATGTAGGCAGAGTGTCCTTTGTCTGCAGGACCCATGGAGAAGGAAAGTCAATTTTTTGTCCTCTAAGTAAATTAATCAAGGTGTGCTGTTGAGGATCTTCCCCTCTCCACCCCTTGGAGAAGCACTGGCCATTGAATTTACTAATGGTGCTCTGGGGACAATGTCACATGGTGTGAAATTGGTCTTCATTAATTGATTCATACATGGGACATCAATGGAAAAACTCATTGACAAAACTTGAAAAATGACAATAAATTGGAAATGACTTGGTTTCTAGCTTTGATGAGCTCTTTGTGGGGGAGGGTCTTCCTTGTCATCTGGAAATTTGAGATTTCTCATTGTATTGTGCTCATGGGAACCCATACTGATAAAATTAGTAAAATTAAAACAAAATAACAGCAAACACTAAAAATCCATCATGAAATAATAAACAGACTAAAACTAATTCTTCTTAAAGCCTACTTAGAAACTACTAGATGTGAAAGGGAAAAAAAACAGATTTCTCAAAAGTTTAACCTCAGATGTACATGGTAGTCATTTTGACTTTTTAAGATATTACATGAGACAGCAAAGAACTTTTGAGACTACTGCTTTAGGGATGTCTCTCCATTCCTTTACAGACATTTTCTGCTTCAGAATTCATCCTTATCCTCTTTCTTTTTTTTTAACAATGGATATTTTGGGGGGAAATTTCAAAAGTGCAAAAATATCTAAAAGTACTATTTAACTATATGTGTGTTAAAAAAGAATAATAGATATTTGTGATCAGAATGATGATTCATTCTAAATCATATCAACTGGCTACACCAGCAACGCCTGCCAACCAAACACCTTTGGAGCCCAAACTGTCTTTCCAACAATTAGATGTGGGCCCAAGAACTTAGCTGCAGGGCTGCTGTTCAGGAAGAGAGTGCTGAAACTCTCAAGCTACCTACTGCCCGGTTGAGGGGGTGAGGCTGTGGTAACAGGTACCATATACCCCTTCCTAATCGAGAAGAACTACCTGTTAGCACCATCGTGAATAAGGCCATACCTTATACAAATTGTGAAGGTCAACATTGTATTGCATGTGGTTGTTCCCCATCACTCTGGGTCCTCACTCTGCCCAGCTGTGCCGGAACTCTATGAACTTCTACCCCATGAAGCACACCCTGTCTAGACCAGTTTATTTAATGCTCGTCAGCCCCCAAATCCTTTATTTAGATGAGATATTTCATGAAAATTATACATATTAAATGAATAAGATCAATTCTACTGAAATGGTTATAGAAACCATGAAGTCCATCTCCCATAGATTGTCTCTCACCACATTTTGACAGATTCTAGGGATCAGCAGAACCTAGTTTGAAAATACATGATGTAGGCAGCTCCACTCATATGTGTGCATGCAAAAATTGCCTGAGTCAGACTTCCTGGGTATCAGTCCCAGCTCAAACTCTCAGTCTCTCTGTGACTTCAGAAGACATCACTTAACTTCTGTCTGCTTCAGTTTTCTCACCTTCTAAGTGACTAATGTTTTGTTTATGGCCAAAGAGGGTTGCTGTGAGGATTACCTGATGTGAAGAAAACTTGGAAACATGTCTGTCATATAGCAATAACCCAGTAAATATTAAATGTCATTGTTTTGATTATTGTTATGGTTCTAAATTAAGTAATCAATTATTAGTTAGTCTGAGGAATCAATTCATGCCAGTGTAGCTATGTGCTTTCTCTCCCACAATACAGATAATAATAATAATAATAACAACAATGAATACAAGAATAATATCAATGTCATCAGTAACATGACACCCACCAATACTCACAGGAATTACTTTGCAATGATCACTCTTTTTAGCCACTGTTTTAGAATGTTCTCTGATCTCACAGTAGCCCTCAAAGTAAATACTTCTTAGACCCATTTCACAGATGAGGGAATCAAGATTCTAAAACATTCAGCCCCTTTCCCAGAGTCAGAGAACCAGTGTGTGCCAGAGCCAGGACGTACCGCTAGAGTTGTCTACTTCAAAAGTCTAAGTTCTTCACTTTTCCACTAACAGCTCCATACCCTCCCTTTTATTTCTCAAGGAACTATTCAAAGATTGCTCTTAGGAAGAACTTTCAGGCCTTGATGCTTCCATATACAGATGATGCTTCCCCATTGAACTGCTATGAGGTCTAATAAATGGGAACGGCAATCGTTATATACCCAAGGGCTCTGGGTCCTTCCTTTTCACTGTTAGAACGGGATAATTTCATGGTTGTCACATGTAAGTCCTAACTCATGAACATGCTCCTCCACTTTTTCTATCCTGGATACCACTTTGTTTCAAATTAGCCTCACAGATCTAGCGTTCAGTCGGACACTGAAAGATGAGACAGTGTAATGTGAAATTTGGCAGATTGGGGGCTGGGCCAGTGCTACCTGTGTGAAATTGGCAAGTCTTTTTTGTTCTCTGAGGCTCATTTTTTTCTTTAAAAGGGTAATCACAGTTATCCACAGGTGGCAACGAGCTTAAATACAATAAAGAGCTCCTAGCCCAGTTCTTGGAGTCCTTAGTATTTGAGAGCTATTATTGTAATTATGAAGTTCAACAACCCCCGGGTTTCAGGAATCTCTGTTTCCAGTCACATTTCACCCAAATGTGGGTTCCTTTCCCAGGAGTCTGTGTGCTCGGCATGGGAAGAAAGGCGCCCAGCTATTCTCTGCTGCCTTGATAAAGGCACTTTCACCATCAAATGGCTGCACTGAATCAACCCAACATCTTCCCCTCCCCTTCGCCCTCCCTGCTAACTACATTTTGGCACTTCTTCAAGGGGCTCTCTGTGATGAGCAGGTTCCCAGAGAAAGCTGTTTCCTGAAAGGCTTATAGCGTTTAAAAGAAAACGACTTTAAGGTCTCAGCATTCTTGCTTTTGAAGAAAGTAAGAAGCTTAATCTGCAGGCCTGGCAGCTGCAGCAGGAGCCTCAGGCCTTCCTGATCACAGACCCAAAGAACCGCCATCCCATCATGCTTGCTGTTTCCCAGCTCCTTCTGCAACTTCATTCCACTTGCCCACTTGCCTGGGGAGGCTTCGGTGGGAAACCTGACCTCTCCCCTAAGTCTTTGTTCCTCAAATTAGGGCTGAGTACTGTTGCCATCCAGATCAGATGAGCATAGATAAGCCCTTTCCTTACAGTAGCATAAAATATAGCGGGTGTGTGCACTGGTTCTCAGACAGGCTTAGGGAGCGGGGAGTAAGTAACAGAAAGAAAGCACAGGCACAGGGGCCAGATGGACTAGGTTGCCCTCCGGTCATACCATAATGCAGCTGCAGTACCCTGAGCAGATCACTGACTTTGTCTGAACTTCATCATCTTTCTTAATTAAGTTGGATGTGTCTACATTCTTATGTATATCTGGAGTATTCTATGTGCTTCCTAAATGTCAATTACTTACAAAGTATGTATTCATTCATTTGATGGAATATCTTCTGAGCTCTTTCTTTGTGGCACACAGTGTTGAGCATTTGAATAAGAAAGTCAGATATGGTATAATTGCTTTTATAGTGATGATTACATGCTTTATATATCTGGTAAGGGGAGTTGAGGAAATGACCGGTATCATCATAGTTCATCATAAAACCATTGAATATTAAAGCTGTATGGAGCCTTGCAGACCCGATAGTCTTAAATGAGAACAAATGGTATAGCCAAGAAAAGAAGTGATCTACAGGGCCCAGCGCAAATAATGCCCCTTTTTATTATAAGATCTTTTATTACAAAATCATAAGCATGTAATTCTGTAACATAACAATATCACACTCAAGCACATCATATGACATTTTAGGTGAAATGTTCAAATTAAAACTATAAATTATTACACCCATATTATCACCCTACCAACCACACTCAAGCAAGCCTTACTTCTGCCAGATTCTGTATTTAAAATTACATGGGCCCTGGCTGGTGTGGCTCAGTGGATTGAGTGCCAGCCTATGAACCAAAGGGTCGCTGGTTCAATTCCAAGTCAGGACACATGCCTGGGTTATGGGCCAGGTCCCCAACTGGGGGTGTGTGAGAAGCAACCATACACTGATGTTTCTCTCCCTCTCTTTCTCCTTCTCTTCCCTGCTCTCTAAAAATAAATAAATAAAATCTTTTAAAAAATAAAATTACATGGAAAGCCAGAGAGAAAACTGGAACCTCACTCATAGTTCAGTGCTTTTCCCTTTCCTTTGTTCTCAAGAAGCTTATAGTTTTACTGATATATGAAATGATTTGCAAAGCAGCATGGCAGTCTGTATAACACTACTAAAAACTAAAATAACAACAACAACAACAACAACAACAACAACAAACCCTGGAAGGAGCTCTGCAGATGGGGGTGGCGAGTATTTAGGGAAGACTTCTATAGAAGAGTGGCATAATTTAGGTCTTGATGGATGATGAGTTGGGGAAAATATTCCATAAAGGAAGAAATACAGGGAAAACACTGCCATTTTGGGATTCTTCCTAAAAAGCTATCATGTTTTTTTTGTTTGTTTATTTTTTACAGACTCTTAGTCTCAAGGATCTTTGCTCCTAGAAGCAGCTCTGTTTAATGTAGATATTTGGCTTAGTGGGTGATAATTACAAATAAAGGGGCATTACATGCATAGATTTTTGTTTCCATGACTCTGGATTATAAAAACATTACCCCACGGGAAGATTGTACTACATCTCTAATCTTTTTCCAAGAGGCACTGAAGATGATGCTTACTCCAGCCCAAACATGAACAGCTTATTAAAGAGCAATTAAATAATCATCTTTTCTATCTCTTAACTCTGTGACTTGGAAAGTAGTTTCACCTTTTTTCTCTAAGGGGACCTCACACTGACTTTTCTGCAGAAGCCTTTTTGTGCTTCCAGAAAGCATCCTTTGCTAAAAAAGAATATTAGTTACTCAGTCTAAATCTAATGGAAGGAGGTGAAAGTCAAAAGCGATATGATTCATGAGGATTTGGGCCATATGGAGAATCCATAACATTAGGAAAATTGATTTAGATATAGAAACATATAGTTTCTTGAATAAAGTTTCCTGCTGACCCTAGTTCTTTCTCAGTGCAGGGAATTCCTTCAAACGTAATTATATCCCCTGGGATTTGTGTGATGTCAGTGTTCTCAGAAACTGGAATTCAAATTATTTGGGATATGGTAAGAGCTCTTGGACTCTTATCCCAGCTGATCAAACAGGGCAAGTTGGCTCTCTTTTGGAAAGTTCTGTGTCCAGGTGGACTGGGCCAAGACATTTTGGGCATCTCTAATGCCTGACAGAGTTGGATTATAAGGGTAACTTACCAGTCTCAGCTGATTCTAGCAGCTGCTGTCCACTGAACAGTAAAAGTGGAACGTTGGAACTGACCTAGGTTGGAGCCCTCACAGCCTTCCATCCAAATGCTGAAATAGCACTGGGCGGGTTGCTGAGTTGGGTAGAGCAGGGTGGGGGAGGACACTTCTTATGACTAGGTACATATAGGTTTTCTACGGCCCAGAGTTAAGGAAAGAGGGTTTTCAGAGTTCAGAAAATGTCCTTCCCCTTCTTGTCAATGAGACAGTCCAGGGAAGACAGGCAATGGTGTGTAGTGGACTTGGGTTGACCACTGTCTCTATCCTTTGCTCACTGAGCTCTTGGAGAAGTTGCTGACCCTTTTTAGCTTTGGCTGTCTCTCCTGTAAAATAGAGGCAGTGATATGTAACTTATTAGATTGTAATGCTCAAACAAGAGATGGCAGGCAAAGCCCATGGCAAATGAGAGAGCTTAAAAATAGCAATGATATTTTAAAAAGCATTAGGTTGTAAAATAATTTTAGGGGAGTTTCAGGAGCAAGCTATCTAAGACACAGACACATCGAGACAAAGAAAGATGCCCACTGAAACAAACACAGAGTTCTGCATGCTGGCCCAGCTTTGCTCTGCCTTTTCCGTTTTGTCGCTCGCGGTAGACGTGGTTAACAGGGCACATGCGTGCCCAACGAGTCTGTGGATGACGAAAATCTGAAGCAGAGCTTTGTACTCAGAAGAAACTATGATAACCCCTTTGGCTTACGTGCTCGTGATAATTGGTCAGCTAAATTCTGTCCAGTGGACACAGAAATGTTTACAAGAGAAGTTAATCTCTCCTAGGAAGAGGACGATTAGAAGACACGGAGTAGAAAATGGGTCGACTCAAGGCTCTTCCTGGCTTATGTGAAAGAGCCGTGACTTTCTGGTTGACCTTCTCCAGGGTATGGACCAAACTACCAAGAAAAAAAAAACCTGTGTGTTCATCCTAATGGGATGATGTCTACCCTGAAACACTTTCTCTCCTTCCCATTCTTTCTTCCACTCTAATGTTTTGTGAGCAGAATAGGTGGGATGTAATTAGAAAGTGCATTTTTTTTTTCATAGCTGCCCCTGGGGACATTATGTGTACTTTTCTATTCCTGGCCCCTTGGATAAAAACCTCTGGCAGGCTGACAGCTGATATGTTCTCCCTTAGGAAAAAAAAAAATGTGACTTTACACTTTTTAAACCACAGTACAATCTCATTTCAATAATCAAAATGTCCAGTACCCTTTAGTAGTCAAAATGCTGAACTTCATTAGAATTTAAGTTGTCCTCCTTCTTAGATCCAGATGTCCAGAATATAACCCACTTTATGTCTTCTTAGTAACCTATGAATTATGTAAAAAAGATAGAATAAAATAGGAAGTTTAAATAAACATCAATTGCTTTCAAATAAGTCTTTTACTGGACCATACTTCTTACACACAATCAAAAAGAGACAAACATAATTATTTCCTCCCCCACCATGGGTACTATGGCAATATACTTTATCTATCTATCTATCTGTCTATTTACATCAATCTATCTACACATATATACATTCATATACATATATACAGTAAAATACATAGTAACTCAAACTCAGATTTAGTAAGCCCTTTCCTGTAAGGGTCCCAGGTCATGCTCTGATATCCTGGCATGAAATTAAACTAGGCTATTATGCTAATAGATTCATGAAAAATAGAGTTCTTATAATCTTATAATCTTCCTGTCCTTGTTTCAATTTCCTAATTTTAAATCGATGTTGTCTTATGTTTCTTTCTTTGTGCCTGATCTTTCATGATACTTAAAGTAAGCCTCTTTGTTAGGGGGTGATACAATGAAATTGCTTATTGTCACCTCTGCTAATGCTGACAGTGAAGCTTCCCATGATGACTGTCCTTGAAAGTGTTCTCCTATTCCATGCAATGGGCTGGCTCTACCCCGCTATGACATGAAACATTGGGGCAAAACATGTGATCAGTCTTGGAGGCTCAATCCTGTCCTTAAACTATGTCAAGACCACCATGGTCTACATGGCCAGAATCTGACAAGAACCCATTCACCTCTTTCCTAACCTGAGTCATGAACCTTTCATCTCTATTCACCTTACAGCTTTCCAGCCTGTGTCTGAATCCACTCAATTCTTTCCTCTTGTGCTAGCCCTGAGGCCTGAACCCTACACGGGTCACCACATGTTGATCTCTGATATCCTCCTGTAATGCTGCTTCACACCATCCTAAGGAATACATGAGATGATGCGTGTAAGGAACTTAACATGGACTAAGCACTCAATACACAGAAAATTAAAATAAGATATTTATTAATCTCTCTTCCTCTACCACCCTGCTCACTCCACCTCAGAGGGCCAGTGTAATGCAAATGCCAGCTTTCTCTTCTCGCTGAGAGTGCCCATCAGGATGCCTGAGTTTGAATCCAGGCCCTGCTACTTACAGCTGTGTGATCCTGAGCCAGTTACTTCTCATGTCTTAGTTTACTTCCTCCACACAAAGGGGATACTAATAGTTCTTGTCTCAATAGGTTGCTGCCAAATTAATTGGGTTAAAATGGGCAAAACAACTGGCAAACTGTCTGGCCCAAGGAATCATCATATAAGGTATATTACTACCACCAGGATGCTCCCTGTATCTAGTTTAGAACTCGTCTGAACCTCCCCAAGAAAGAAAGAATCACACAACAGCTTTCATGAAAAGAAAAACAATCTGCAGAGCTATATATCTACCCACAAGGATGACCAACTTTATTCTGTTATGCAAAGAACAGTTTTTCTCCTTGTCTTAAAATGGGATTTTTGACTTTATCTCTGAGAAACAAAAGTTCATTAAAGTGCACAGTTAGCCCTCAAAGATGAACTTGAGTGTCTACTTTTAGATAAACTTGCAAAGTAATAAATTTACCATTAAAATAGAGTATATTCTACAAAAAATACTAGAGGGCAGTTTTAGCTAGAGTTTCTGATGACATGAAATGCATGTGAAATGTGGTAGACTTTCAGTAAATGCAGCAGACTATCAAAAAAGATTTGTAACGATAATAATATAAATTACTCATATAAATGTTAACAATTTCAATATATTATATTAATCCTAATGCAATAATTATGTATTTTATGTTCATATAATTACCTTGACCACCTTTGTTTGATAATGAAGGAAGGTCTTCTGTCACATTTTGCACCTGTATCTCACTTGAAGGTAAATGGTTCTGCAATACAAGTACTATGAGCAACCTTGCTCAATATCAGAACACCTTCCTAAGGACGTGAGACCTGAATTTAAATTTTTATAAGTAGCTTTTGCAATAGGAAGGATAATGAACTTTGTTCTTGTCTCATCTCAGTCTCTCCCTCTCTCTCTTCCTCTGTGTCCCACATCAGTCTGTGACCTGAACCTTGAGCCCAGACCTGAATAGAATGTGGTGGATCTGGAATAGTACGAGGTCCTCCTGCGTCCAGTTGTTGACACATTTCAATTTTAGTAAAGTCATAAAGTCTTTATAAGCTTTCATATTTAAACTACAGGTATCAAAGAATATGTACATATTTTAAGACACATTCTTTCAAGGATAGAACAGCTTTTGTCAGCATGCACACCAAGAGATCTAGGTTTAAGTTTTGTGGCAAAGTTAGTGTGAAATAGGTTATCATAGCCTGAGGCCAGCAGAACTAGAGACCCTCTCTACAGTGGAAATCCTGCTAAAATTGTCTTTAAAACTCAATTATCCAAATGTTTCTGAATTACCTGCAGTGACAATTATTCACAATAAAAAAGGTTGATGGTAATAAACCATATGAGAATAGCATGTAGAGTCCACATGAATTTCTGCAATAGAAATTTAATGAATTAAGATAATGTTGCTCCATTATAAGATTTAGAGAAAAAAAAATCAATAGATCTCTATCACGGACTGAATTGTCCTCTCCCTACCCCCTCCCAAATTTAAATGTTGACGTTCTAACCTTCAATGTGATTGTATTTGTAGGGAAGCGATTAAAGTCAGTCAAGGTCATAATGGTGGCGGGGCTAATCAGATAGCACTGGAGTCCTTACAAGAACAGGAAAAAACATCAGATCTTTCCCTCTCTCTCTCTCTCTTGCTCCACATGCAAACAGGAGAGGCCAAGTGAGGCCAAGTGAGGACACAGTGAGAAGATGGTCATCCACAAGCCAGAAAGAGAGGTCTCAGCCGAAAGCAACCCTAACAACCCCTTGATCTTGAATTTCTATCCTCCATAACTGTGAGAAAATAAATTTCTGCTGTTTAAGCCACACATTCTGTAGTATTTTGTTATGGCAGCCTGAGAAGACTAATATAATCTCATTAACTAATCATTCCACAGTGACTAGTTATATTATTGAGAATCAGACCGTGTGCTAAGCACTGGGACACAGAGGCAAACAAGACATTGTCCCTCACATTGGACAGGACTCTCAAGCCATCTGATGTTCAGAGAGGGAACAGACTCACAGATGGTGCTATTTTGCTCAAGATCCGGGAGCTAGTTCCTAGCAAAGCTGGATAAAAATGCAAGTCTGATTAACTTCAGCCTGATATTGAGGGAAATGGTAACTTCAGTTATGACTGGCAAGTATTAAAAATGTCATTTTGGAAAGTTCAAAATCTACTGGAGAAAAACTCCTTTGACTTAGAGACTGTTTCCTATCATTCCTTATTTTTAATGTGTGGTCCCGGGGCTCTCATGTGCACGCAGAGCTTTACAATGTCTTGGGGTCTTTGACCCCAGCAAAGGGACCTATTCCTCTCCACTAACTAACTACGGCCAAAGGAACATGCCCTGCTCTCTACTGGGGACACAACTGGAACTTTTAATTTCCTGTCAGCCACGGCCCACACAAGATTTTTCTAGAATTTTTCTGGAGACGAAAGGCTATCACAGAAAGGAAACCATAGAATTCAACTGGAAACCATCCAAATTTCCTCATGCCTAGCTCCCTCTCCAACAAGCCTGAGTCCAGGAGATGCAGACCACAAGGCTATGACATAATTCTTGTTTGTCTGCCAAAACAGAGAGAAAATGATGAGGAAGAAGAGTTTTATTTCAAAAAAGATAGATGGAGAATTATATTTTAACTTAGGGAAACTGAATGCTGAGATTAAGATCTGTCGGAGTATAGCCCTAGCAGGGTGGCTCAGTTGGTTAGAGCATAATTCTATATACCAAAAAGTTGTGGGTTCGATTCTAGGTCAGGGCACATACCTAGTTTGCAGGTTCAATCCCCAGTCAGGGTATGTACAGGTGGCAACTGATCGATGTTTCTCTCTCTCACATCAATGTCTCTCTGTCTCTCTCCCCCTTCCTCTCTCTCTAAAATCAATAAACACATCCTCAGGTGAGGATTATTTTAAAAAAGAAAAAAGGGATCTGTTAGAGTATAACTTATATAGAGATGTTAAATCAAAGCAAATAAAACGAGATAAGAAAACAAAAAAGCTTTAGTCCTTGGTGTTTTCTTTGGGCAATGGAAAAAATCTCTACACACTACACTATTATTTACATTTTCAGTAAATGCAGGAGGAAAGGGGTCTGGCCAGGAAGGAAGCACAGGTGTTCTCCATTGAACCTGACAGAAACAACTGGAATGGGCAGTGGCTGATTTAGGAAGAGATTGTAAAGTCAGAACTTCGGATCATTTTTATTCCCTTAAAGAAAATAAAGAGTGAAGACTTGCATTAGATGATTCTCCTGTTAGAGGAGATGTACTCATGGCTCTGTGAATTGCCCACTGTTCCATAACTTGGCACCCGTGTTCTCTTGGACGTTTCTCAGCCTCCTTTGCACTTGGGTTGGCCATGTGGCTATTTCTGACCAGTAGAATGTGTGTGGAAGTAATGTGGTCAGTTCCAAGAAAGGTGATGAAGTCAAAAATATTCCTCCCCTCAACTCCTAACCCTGAAGCTGGAAGAGGAGGCTTTGAATTAGTGGAAACACAGGATGAAAGGCATCCAGATACCTGCATCACTGGGAGTAGGCCATGGAGGAGAGCTGCCAGGCCTGCATGAGACTCAGAGTAAGTCAGAAAGAAAGTTTTGTGAAAAGAAGCAGCGAAGATGTATGGACTATTACAGCAGCTCATGGCAAATACAGGTGCACTGAATTCGTTGTCCTCATTTTCTGGTACCTGTAGCTCCAATCTTTTTCAGGTGCCGCCCCTGTCCCCTAAGGCTCAGGAAGGACTATCCCATCTCTTGCTCTAAAAGAAACCCTAGTGTGCAGATGATGTTTTATTGAGTTGTACAGTTAAAACCTGTATGGTTTGGTGAACTAATGTCACCTCAATAAATTCAATTTAAAAACCACACCAAAATCTCACTGGTTCCTTTTTGCCCATTCTCTTTTCCAGTGGTTTAGGGGTAAACATGGGGCCAGATTATAAAGCCTTCTGGGGACTTTTGAAAAGAGTTTCTTGTTCTTAAGAAGGAGCCACAGATTGATATTTTCCCTTTCTGATTAGGGGTGGAGGGCTGGAGGGAGGCATGGTGTTGACAAAGCAAGCTAATGTGATGTGCTTGGTAGAGTAAGGCGATTTTCATTGTCTAGCTGAGATCATAAATACAGTTCGTGGGGGCCCAGAAACCAAGGATCATGGGGGGTCCCGGAGTACTGCAGCGAATGTGGGTTATGCAGAGAAATAGCCCTTAAGGACGGCAATGGCTTATGACCTTTCAAAATACCTGATCCCTGATTTAAGTTGCTTCCTGTGTGATCATGTCCTTCTATTATTGTGGATCTCTGTGCACACAACAGGTTTGACTGAGAGGAGCTCAGGGCGCGGAAGGGAAAAGACCAGAGTAAGTTAGAGCAGCATGACAAGGCGGCCAGAGCCATTGAGGACAAGCTGGGAACAGGGATAAAATATAAGAGCTGAAAAGAACTCCGCCCAGAACAAGCAGGTGAGCACCCTGCATTCTTGCAATCCTCAAAAGTGTGTCAGACGGGAAACACAATATTAAATTTGAATGTTTAAAAAAAGGGGGAGTAGGGAGAAGACTATAAATAGGAGGAAAAACCACATGGTTGGTGCCAGACTTAGTTTGAAATCTTGGCTTTGTCATTTACAGATTTTGTTTCATTTGGCCATTCATTTCACCCCTCTGAGCTTCAGAGAAATCTTAGGCATTGCATTTCTAGTAATTAAATACTCTTTAAAAATTTTCAGCATGCTTTGTACCATATACAGGGTCCAGCAGAAGTAAGGCCTGCTTGAGTGTGGTTGGTAGGGTAATAACATGGGTGTAATAATTTATAGTTTTAATTTGAACATTTCACCTAAAATGTCATATGGTTTGCTTGAGTGTCATATTGTTATGTTACAGAATTACACGTTTATGATGTTATAATAAAAAAGGGATGTTATTTGTGCTGGACCTTGTATATTTATAAAATCTTGCCTAGGATTCAAAATATCTGCATCTTGATATTTATTTTGCAACATTTAGGTGTTCACATAACCTGTCTCATTTGTAACATGAAGAAGATGTCGCTGTTGTACCCTACCAGGTTATTTGGAGGAACAAAGGTGATACATGTCTTATAAACCCGGTTAGAACACGCCCATATGCTACTATTAATTATTAACCCACCAAGAAAAGTTCAATCAGATATTAGTTTTTTTCTTTAAAAAAGTTATTGTACCGGTTCAATCTGGGGACCCCTGCTTTCATGATGAATGCGCTGTTATGTTACTTCCTTTCTTCTATAAATCTCCATGCTTCACCATTATTTGGATAAAACGTGACAGAGTCAACCTTCGTTCCCAGAGAAACCTGGACCACTTTCACTTGACTTTGCATTTGGACTGGCTGTGGGACCGCAGGGGCTCAGCACCATCATTGTTGGAAACTCTGAGGATGCCCGGTCACCCACACAGCGCTGCCTTTTCTGGCTTTTCAGCCCTCCGCCCACCAGCCCCAGCTGGCTGAGGCTCTGGTCAGTGTGGGAGAAGACAGAGGAACCTCTCTGGCTGAGTCATGACCCAGGCCTAGCACATGCTACAAAACCAGTGAAGGGCCCCTTGTCTATGGCCTGAATCCATGACACAGTGGCTTTGAGGGAGGTGAAATCCCTGCTTCATTTCCCTTGGCAGCCCTTGTGCTTGAGGAAGGCAAGGGGTTAGAGTTTCTGTTGGTCACAGGAGATGAATGAGCCATGCAGACAAGGGGGCTAATTGCTTCCACTTCACCCCTACGCTCTCCCCCAGAAATGTTCTTCGGCCAAACCAAATCTCAGGACTCCCAGAAGACCCAGCTTACCCAAAGCCAAGAGCAACCCCCACCTCCCTGCCGCCACTCACCGTCCCCAAAGGCCTATCCTGAAGATCTGGTCAGGAAGCTTAAAAATAGTTGAGTGTGTGGTGACAAGCCTTGTGGGTTTGCTTTGTAAAAATATTCTGAGCAGGGAAATAAACCTTTCAGCAGCTTATTTTTCCACTGCTCCGGGGAGCTGCTCCCACTTTCTGCTGCTGTAAGCACTTCAGGTGCCTTTTAGAAGGTGGGAGTGCTGGAGGGGATGGGCAGAACGGACTCAGGGCCTAGACGGGGTTAATTGGTGAAGGAGAGAAGCGTCTTCTTAGAGAACCAGGTGTAAGTGACTCCTAGGATCCAGAGGGACATGACCCAGGCAACGTCACATTTGTGCACATTCTGAGAACAGAAGAAAGTGTAATTCCAAGCTCCTGAGTTCTGGCACCCAGGGCCCTTCCAGATATAGCTCTGCCCACCCAGCATTGTCCCCACTGAGGATAAGTAAGTCTGATAAACAGGAGTACTAGCAGCTGTCCCATCACATGAGGCTTCATATCTCATACCTTCCCATACTCTGTTCCCCCTGCTAGGAAGGCCCTTCCCAGCCCTGGACATTCACCACCACCCCAAACCCTTGTCCAACCTATTCAATCGTTAAAATCCAGTCCAGAATTTGCCTTTTCCTTGAAAGGTTTCCCAACTCCCCTAACAGTTAATCGCTCTATTCCCTGAGCAGCGATTCTGGCATTGTTGTATTTATCACAAGGTGAGGGCTTTCTTCACAGGGTTTGTGTTTTATTCATCTCCACATTTTTGCAGCCTCACGCAGGATCTGGCAATAGTACGTACAGCCAAACAGGTTAACCGAACAAGTGAAAGATGGTAATATTTCCGCTAACGAGAAGAAAGAGGCAGAAGTGCCACTTTCCAGGAGCATAGGTGAATTCAGAACCTTGTGGTGCTGAGAGTTGATGGAATACTCATGCCTGTTTCTTTCCAAACGGACCTCTGTCTCAGCAAATCACTCTGTTAGAGGTTGTCACCAGCGGCACAGTAAAAGACTGTGAGGACTTGTGAATTAACAGAGAACCTTAACGTCATCTTTTGCCTTTCCAGTACTCCCTTGAGTTAAGAGGCTATGATCCTATTTTTACAGGTGACAAAACAGTTTCCACAGAGGAGATAGGAGAAGAGGAGGATGGAGCAGGAATTCAACGCAGATTGCTTGTTTCCAGAAATGTTTTCATTCCACAAAGGGCCCAAAGCTACTGAAAAAGAAAAAAAAATCTGCAATACTCTTTCTGAGAAGGCATGATTATTATTCCCAGAAAGTGTAAAGCCCATATAAGATTGGTTTGTCCAAATTTAACTGGCCACCCAGGGGTTAAGCAGAGAGTAGAGATGTGTCTGCTCCTGGGTCTCTCACTTAGAAGAGTTGGACCGCCCTCCCCGGTGTGACGGCAATACTGAACTGCTGTCCACTGAGAACCACTATCAAGAGGGGGCCAGCGTGAGCTTCAGGGGCCAGGGCCTGGAACCAGGCTGTCTAGGCTCAAGTCTCAGACCTACTCACCCTGTGGTTTGGTACATGTTACCCAATCTCTCTATGCCTTTGTTTCTCCATCTTTAAACTGATGGTAGCAATTAGACCTAAGTCACAGGGTTTTGTAAGTTATACCGTATGAAATATCAACCAATCAATAACGCCTGTTGTGTGCCAGGTACCACCCTGAAACCATCTGATTCTTCACCTTTCATCCTGATAACAGCTCATGCAGGTATTGCCTGTGAAATACCTGGGGCTCAGAGGTTGGGTGTTTTTCCAGGGGGCGTTCTGGATTTCAAATCCCCATCTTTCTAAATTTAAAATTCTGTGTATATCATCTCTGCTTCTCTGAAAGTCCTGAAATAGGGCTCCTTTGATACTCTTCTAGAGGCAATCATGTGGTCTAGAAAATCTCCTGGGGTCCAGATGGCAACATGGATAGGTTGGGATTCCCTGAGCTCAGTTTCCCATCACAGAGTCGATGATGGAAGTTCTGTATGGAGCATGGGTGTAACTTGGGTACATACCCAGAGGCTTGGGAGGTAGAGTGGAAATATTTGGAGCTGGCAAGCCTGGTCAATTAATATAGGCTTGTGAGACATTTTCAAAGCTGAAAGATCATTTGTCACTGCCAAGTGATGTTAATTATGAGCATAAGGCCATATCCTGCTAGCAGAATAAGAAGTACCCAAATTTATCTGTGTACAGGTGAATCATCTGCTGCTGATGCTGCGTGCCGCCCCTACCGTTGCAAAATTCAGTAAATGGGTGCTCGTGGACGGGGAGGGAAGAAGAGTGTGAACCTCTCCCTCCTACAGTGTAGGCATTGGGTCTTACAGGAAAGGGTCCCCATCAGTCTTCCAGAGTCCCACTGGGAGGGAAAAAGTCTTGTGGCGGGGCACCCTTAGGGAACGAGTGTGCCGATGCTTATAGCCTGGTTTGGATCAGGCAAAGCAGAAGCATGGCTAGTGTTCAGCCAAAGGGTAAGGCAGGACCATAAATGGGAGAAAAATGAACCCTGAGCTCTGAGACGGAAACGTATACAGCCTGTCAGGAAGTGGAACCCAGCGCAGGTCTGGAAAGCGGCTCAGGAGGCCAGTGATGAATGGTGTGAGGGCCTGGCAGCTCTGAGCGCCGGATGCCTCCTGCTCAGTGGAGGGTGACCTGCTTTCTCACAGGCTCTCAGGGGGGTCAGGTAGTGTCCCTCCCTTAGTCAACCTGCCGCCTTCTGTGCCTTCTTCAGGTGGATCTCGCTTCATATCTCAGGAATGTTTCTGTTTTGGGGGTGGGGTGGGGGATGGAAAGCGGTTAGAGAAGAGTTTGCTTTTGGAGGCAGATGATCTAAGTTTGAAACTAGGTCCATTCACCAATGAGCTTTCTGGGACTGTGGGCAAAATATTTCTTTTCTTTTGCAAACAGTTCCTGATATAGAAAATGAGGAATGAATTCAAAATGTTTTCTAAGTTTTCTTCCACTGTCAACTTTCCATAATTTATAGAGCTGGCAATTCTCTCTTTTTGTTAATTCCACAGAGCTCAAGGGTCTTTCTGAGAGGTCCTGTGGGCTAGTTCAACAAATGTGGGAACCCCTCGTGGGTAGAACAGCTCTCTTCTTATTGGTTTTAGAGGTTCGTTAAAGGTTCATGACATTTGGGGGGAGAAAATAATGCATACATAACATGTATTTGTATGTATGGTTTCTTGTTTTTCTGTGATTTGCTTTTGGGTAAACTTAATTCTCTAAATGAAATTATTGCAGGTTTTAAAGATAACTTCTACAATATGAGTAATAATCCTCACTTGCCTTGGAACATTAACTTCTATTAATAATAATTCCATCTTATTGAAGCACATTAGAGTTTATAGCAGTTAGTTGTCTATATAATCTCAATGAGTCCTCAAAGCCACCTGCGAACTAAACTTCCTACTTTTTTGTCATTATTTTTGAAATAGCCTTATTAGCTTTTTCAATTATCAAATAAATACATGTATATCAGGGTGCCATGTTAAATATTTAACTTTTTTTTTCTTTTTTTTAGTGGAAAAATATCCCAAAGTTACCGAAGTCATTCTTGGAAGAATGATTTACTTTTGAGGTGATGTGGCTCCCTTTCCTCAAATGGAAAAAGAGGTCTACCATCAGGGGCAATTAGTGTCCTGTGGTAAGGGAAATGAGCTTCACAAACCTTAATTGTGTCTGTTATAGTGATCTGGATTCTCTCGAAGAGTTCAGGAAAGGAAACAAATTGAGAATTATTTTTGAGTATTTAAAAAGGAGAAACAAACAAGATCCCTATGAGGAACCCTAGGATGGAATGAAGACTGCATTACTGGCAAGCAGACGTTTGAACTGCTACTTCTGACACAGCCCCCCCTAGGAGGCCTGGACCTTCAGCCCCAGAAGGAGCTGAACAATCTGAGCTTGGAGATCTCTGGGCCTGAAAAATTAGGCATGTCATGGTTACAGGTTTGGGGACAAGGTAGTGGAAGCCTCGTCCTTTGAAGAAGAACATGGATGGCCCATGCAAGAGACCCAAATTATCAGTGGCTCAGTGATATTTTCATAACTCTATAGTGGGGATCAACAAACTTTTTCCATAAGGTCTAGGTAATAAATACTTTGGCTTTTGTGGGCTATGTGGTCTCTTTTGCAAAGACTCAACTCTGCCCTTGTAACATACAAGCAGCCACAGGTAATAGTAACAGAACGGGTGTAATTGTGATTCAAAAAAAACTTGACAAAATTAGTTAACAGGCTGGATTTGACTGGTGGACCACGGTTTGATTGATGATCATTAACTTAGGGAAGTGCCAAGAGTAGAATGGCTAAGTCCAAGTGTACATACTTTTAAATATTTTTCTATGTGTTACAAAGTCACCCTCCAGAGGGTTGTACTTAATTCTTACCATCCATGCATGAAAGCAATGACTTCCATCCATGGTCCTCAATATGCAGCATGTTTATTTTTAAAAGATGAAAGGAAAATATGTATACCATAATTTTGCGTATGAAAAATGGTTTATAAAAATGTTAATTTCCTTTTCTCACCAAAGATCACAAAGTAAGAAAGTGACAAATAGCTGTGAGGAATGTGTGGAGAGTCTTCAAAAAATTAAAAATGGAACCGACTCATGTGCCAGCAATTCCATTTCTGGAAATATATCTGAAGAAACCTGAAACACTGAATCAAAAGAATACGCACACCCCTATGTTCACTGCAGCATTGTTTACAATAGCTAAGAGTTGGAAGCAACCCATGTGCTCGTCAGTAGATGAGTGGATAAAACACTGATGGTACACTTATACAATGGAATACTACTAGGCCATAAAAAAGAAGGAAACACCTGCTTGCAGTGTTATTAGGAATTAGGTCCATCAGCTTATTTCAGGAGATGTTGATTTGGCCCAACAAACACTTCAAATACTTACAATGCCAACTCTTGTGTTTTATTCTTGAAATACAGAAATGAACCAGGTAATAGTACTACTGAGTCTCACATCACAGAGATAAAAGAGTAAGTTTACACAAAACAGTATGAATATAATCTAATAAAGGAATAGTGGGGGAAACCATAGGATGTTACAGAGGCAAAGAGAAAAAGTTCCTAATACAGATGGCTGGGATGAGGGAAGTCTTCTTATAAGGGGTACAGAATTTAAGCCTTATAGAGTAAAAATGTGAGCGCACATGCGCGTGTGTGTGCGTGTATGAGCGAGAGAGAGAGAGAGAATGAGAGAGAGAGAGGAGAAAGAATCACAAGAGGAAATTCATGAGCGAAGGCATGCAACTGAATGGTACATATAAGGGAATAGAAGTTTTGTGTTCATTGAGATGAAAAGTGACAGATGGGGAATAATGAAAAAGTGTGGTCAGTTATGAAAAGTTGGTCAAAGTCTTTGTGTTTTGGAAGATATTGAAATATATCAAGCAGTAAGCGACAAGATCAGATTCATGTTTTAATGCTTTACGAAGATCCTCTTGGCTTCAGTGTGGAGAATGGACAGGGTGGCCAGACCAGAGGCCAAGACTCCACTTAGGAAGCTTTTGCAGGAGTTCATGTGAGAGATGGTGGCAGCTGAACTGGGGAAGTGCAGTGAGGAAGGGGAAGGACATCCAATTTTGCCAATGTTAAAAATTAGCGAGAGGGCATGCGTTCTGTGTAAAGGGTGGAAAAAGAGACAACTCCCGAGTATCTGATTTGAGCTATGGGTGGTTGGCGGGACTATTTCTTGAGACTGGAACAGTTCAAGAGGTGGAAATGATGAGTTTACAGAGAATGAGAGTGGCTTCAGGGAGTTCTGGGCTGGGACCGGGTGCTCTGGCTTCTGACACACTTTGCCGTTGTCTGTGGTCAAATTATGCTCCTTCTTTACCTTTAGTTTCTCCAGTTCTATCGTGAAGGTATCAGACTCAAGACTGGTTCCCAAACATGTGTCTGCAGGCTCACTCACAATTACAGACTCTGGTTCAGTAGTGTTGGTGTGTACTCCAGGAATCAGTATTTTTAAAAGTTTTTCGGGTGACACTGCTATTTAATAGGTTTGGAAACCTGTGAATCAGGAGATGCCTGATAGCTCAAAGCTCTCTGAATGCACTTTTCCCCTACTTCTTTCTCCTCTCTGCTGACTCTGCAGATGTAAGCTGGCATCGGATGCCTACTGTGGCCTCCACAGTCCCTACCACTGTATGCCAGTAACCACGATGTGTCTCACTATCCACCCCAACCGCCGCCCCCACCTCCACCACCCCAACACCCAGGTCAGGCAGGCAGAAAAAGACAAGATGATTGCATCTCACACAACTGGCACTGAGGCAACTCTGTTATGTTTTTTTGGTTTTTTTTTTACAGAACATATAGTTAATGTCACACCAGGGTATTCTATGATAAATTGCTTCTGTGGTAAATTGGGATGAAGGGGTTGGTTATTTTTTCCCATGTGTGGTGGTCAATGCAAAAAAAATAAATAAATAAAACACACCAAAAACCCTTTCTTAAACTCAGAGTTTTAGTATACAAAGCACATCTAGAAATTGAGTGTTATTCTTCCAGTTATGCTCAGAGACACGTTCCCTACCCTTTCTCTCAGTGTTTTCACTGATCCCACTTCCTGCTCCAGATGAGCTCAGCAGGCATGCATGTGGACACATGAGGGAAAATAATCCAGCACATCTGAAAAATTCATTGGGGCTTGGCCATCAACAGGCAGGCTTTAAGTGTTACTTCTTGCAACTTTCAAACAACATTAATTGCACTGAGACTTCTAGGCTGAACCCAGAAGGGGATTCCCTTATACCACACTGAGAACTTTTGGCTGCAGTGAGACAGTAACTGGTCTTTCCCTCATTGTAGGGCTGTGATCAATTCTTGGCCTCCAAATCCAGAAGGGATGTGGGAATCTGGTGGCAATGGCAAAGGCCTGTAGTATAAGGCTTCTGTGCA
Organism: Micronycteris hirsuta; assembly: GCA_004026765.1. Classification (NCBI taxonomy): domain Eukaryota; kingdom Metazoa; phylum Chordata; class Mammalia; order Chiroptera; family Phyllostomidae; genus Micronycteris; species Micronycteris hirsuta. Next base: position 75,542 of record PVJI01001723.1, read on the forward strand.
AAGATGAAAGGCAGCAGGCCTTTTTGGCCTGGAGGAGACTGTAGAATGGCTTAATTATAACCTTCTTGTATACAGAGGGTTCTTGTATCTCTGGTGAGGTAAGCCCGCTGCTGGGTCTCACGTTGCTCAGCAGCAGAGACCGCATCTTATATATCTTTGGTTCTTTTCATGGGGTTTGGTATAAAGCTCTGAATGAAGTGGTTGTGGAGGAAGCTGATTCAGCAACTGTATTCTCAGGTCTCTTTCCAGAGCTCGGCTTTGGGGTCATTCAGACCTAGGTTTGAATTCCAGATACATCAGCTATAAACTGTGCAACTTTGGAAAAGGCACTTTAAAACTATGTGGGTGGTAGTGTTTCTACCTGTAAAATGAGGTTAAAATACTGACCATAGAGGACTATTTTGAGGATTAAGAGAGAATGTGTATATCTAAAATACCTAGTAAGGAGCCTGGTAAATTTAGTAAATGTTTGCTGAGTGAAGAACTACATGAAGCTCTGGAGAGCGTTTGGGTAGACTTGAGAAGACAGGTAAGTGGAGTGACTTGAAGTGTTGATTTGTCTCGGACATTGCTGGCTGAGTGGGTTGAGCAGACATGCAAAGTGGTCCCTGATTGGAGGAGCAAGGTAGTATCCCTATAGCCTTGGAAGAACCTTAGCTTTATTGCTTGTAGCAATTTAGTGCTGTGGTTGTGAGTAGTGTGTATATATGTGTCACACACAGGTGGATGCATGCATATGACGTCTAATATCTATTACCCTCATGTATTTTGAGCTTTCTTAAAGCTTGGGTGGTATCTGATTCATCTCTGCATTTCCCTCTGTCCTGACAACACCCTGGGTTTCAATACAGCGAGAGGAGAACCACTGGTGATTAAGTGCCTTCTATAATCTGAGAACAGAAAGCAAAACAAAACAAACAAAATCTCTTCCTCCTATTACTTACATTCTGGTGGCAGAGTCATATTTTCTCTGAGATGCCTTCTCCAACTATAATTGTTAAAACTTATTCACCATACAATTGATTTATTTAAAAGGTATAGAACATTACAGATAAAGTTGAAGCTCCTTTTTCCTCTATTTTTGCCCTTCCTCATAGACAATTGCTAGCATAAATTTTGCAGCCCAATTTTCTATGTTTACAATGAAACGTATCCATAAAGAGTAGATGTAGTTGCTGTTTTAAAATATATTTATATAATTATTTTGTACAGCATACTTTTTGACAACTTGTTCTCCCCTCCTTTTTTTTCTTCTCAACATTGCATTTCTGAGATGCATTCCTGTCTCTATACATAGGTCTAATTAATTCATTTTGATTTTTTATTAGAGTAAATGGATGAATATTTATTTGCCTGTTCTCTGCTGAAAACATAAAGCTTATTTCGAACTTTTTTTCGCATTGCAAACCACAATGGGACGACAAATATCCTGGGTACCCTGGTACCGTTGAGCAAGACTTTCTCTAAAGTAAAATTGCTAAGTCATTGGGTATGCACATTTGAAGTCTCTTTACCTAGAGCCAAATTGGTCTCCAAAGTGATTGTACTAATTTACACTCCCACCAGCAGGGAAGGAGTGTTCAGTTTTCTCATGTCTTTACCAACAGTTGGTGTTGACAGATTTCTTAATGCCTGTCAAACTATTTGATGTGAACTGGTGTTTCACTCCAGTATTAATTTGCATTTCCTTTATCACTAGTGAGGATAATTATCCTTTCATATGTTCATTGACTCCTCTGAATTGTCTGCTCTCATTTTGCCCCCTTTTAAGTTATATTGTTGGTTTGTTTAAACTGGCATGTAATTTCTCTCCCTATTCAGGATTCTAAACTGTGTTGATTTTATATATTACAAATATCTTTCCTAAGGAGTCTGCCATTTGTTCACTTCAGTATGTTTCATAGAGTATTTTGTAGAGAACAGTTTGATTTTGATGTGGTCAGTTTTATGAGTGCTTTCCTATAAACTACTGATTGAAGAGATTTCAGAAAATCTGGTTCTTATCTCATGGTCAAAAATTATCCTAGAATTTCTACTCATTAAATTTTCTTCTATTTACATTTTATTTAATTATTTCCATGTACAAAGTAAATTCTAAATGGAAAATCATGTCACTTATTGAGTTTTCTTTTTTCTTCCACTGCTTTATAATGCCACCTTGTCATATACCAGTTTCTTACATGTATTTGATCTTATTTAATGGCTCCAAATTCTATTCCATTGAACTTTCTTTCCTGTTTTGATATCACTGTATTTTAATTTCTATAGTTTCAATACACACATACCACACATGTATATATTCTTAATAAATAGGTAGTTAAGTGATACCTCCTTTTTTAAAAAATGTATTTCTCCCAGAGTTCCTTGGCTAATCTTTGTGCTTCCATATCCAGACTAGGGGAAAAGGAATTTAAAAAAATGTGTAGCATTGTAGGAAAATAGTCTTGTTGGAATGTTATTTGAAATGTCATTAACTATGTCAATGATTTGAATCAAATTAATGGCTTTGTGATTTTTAACATCTCTATATATGGAAATGGCACAGATCACCATATATTTTGTTTTTCTTTTATTTGTCCATTTCATAAGAATATTTTATAGTATTCTCCATAAGGTTTTGCACATATGTATTTTAACATTTTAGAAACTTTTTGATATTATGACTATACTTAGTTACATTATTGTATATTACTCAACCCTTCTGAGATCTCATTGTTGCTTAATTAGTTCATTTATAGTTTTCTTGATTTACTATGTTGAGAATCTTATAGTCTCTAAATATGTAATGAGAACTTCCAACTGTAATGCTTTCTTTCTTTTTCTTGTCTTATTGCATAGTTAGGACATCCAGTAGACTAGTAATGATTATTATGGGAACTATACTATTATCCTTTTTTGACTTTAATAGAAAAGGTTCTAATGCTTTATCATTAAGTATATTTGTAGTAGGTTTGGGATAGCTGCTTGTTACTAAATAAGGAAGTTTGCTGTGGTTTATAATTTGCTAAGAGTTTTATCTTGAATAAATGTTGAGTTTTTATTGCAACTTTTATGTATCTATTGAGACATCTGTTGGTTTTCTCTTCTAATTTGCTCATATATTGACTAATCATTCTTGGTAAATTTTTTTCTCAGTGAATTATACATGCTTTTTTTGTGATAAATTCTTCTAGGCCATGCTGTTTGTTAGTCTTAGAGCAGTGTTAGGTTTAATATGCTAGTATTTTACTTAAGATTTTTAAAAATTAAGATTTTTCAGACTATACATTTTTTTTGTATTTAAAATATTTTTTGGGGTGGAAGGGGTTTGTGTCCAGTGTTACTATCTTTTCTAACACTCTAATTTCATTCTATATAGCTCTTCTGTACTACACTGTTCCTTCTATTATTTCTCCCATACATACAAAAACTTGGAAGTCATATTCTGTCTTGGTCTACACTCGAATGATATTACCTCTATGTGCATTTTTTCCCAATTTAAAACAAACTGTTACCTTTTTATATTCACTCGCTGTGCCAATCCCAGAAGTAAGTGGGATTCTTAAGCAGAAAACAACCAGGTATCCTTCATTCAAATTATTTACCTTAACAGTGGCAAATAGTGAAATCTGCAGATAAAATCAAGGAAATATCTCAACCACCTTCCACAATAACAATTCATTAATGGCAATTAATCAAATTGGTGTGCTGGACATTGTGCTAAGCACTTTTTATACATGATATTATATGTATATAGAAATGATATAGAATAGATAGTGCTATTCAGTTTAGAGATAAAGAAACAATTTTTATGGGGTTTAAGTAACTTCTTAAGTGTGCATAGGAGTTAAATGGTGATTTTTATCCAGCCCCATCTGATGCCAAATCACATACTCTTAAGAATTTTGCTGCACTGTGTCTACGGCAAGGTTTGCAGACTAATGCCTTCCATGAAAACTTTATGACAGAGCATAAGAGTTCAATCCAACACTGTCTCCTGGTTAGCATATGCCTTATATCTTAGCTCTTTAATTAACAGACCCTAATTCTATTCCAAGGCATATGCATTGCTTTGTTTTGTCTCATTTATTTGTCAATTTCCTTTATTTCCTCTTGTATTACATGTATATGTCTACTCATGCACTGACAACTTTTACCTTCTGTTTCCCATTTCTTATGTTCAGTTTCATTTTCTCGATATTCTTATTAATGCTCATTGATTTTTCTTTACTTTTACACCAGGAAAAAAGTGAAGTCAAGAAAAGGATTTAAAAATATAAATTGTCCTGCATTGGACTATTGTGCGAAAAAGGCAGGAAGCTGATGCTGGTATTGCCAGGTGCCCAGGAGTCCTGGTTGGCTGCTCAAGCTGAGAGTAGATTAACATTCTTTTAAACTAACTTGGATGCTTTCTTACCCCGGGCCTCTCTGACTGGCAACGTGCTTCAACATTATCAGTGTTACCCATTGACTATGTTATCCTTTGACTAGCCAGGCATAAGGCAGACCTGAAGACTGAGCTGCTTGCCCAGTGGTGAATGTTTTCCTGTTTCTCTAACCAACTTACTGTCAAACCTCTCTTTTCCTTCATGATGCTTCATTGAAATCTCAGCCCAATGGGGTCTGGCCAGTCCCTTTTCTTTGGCTAAAGACTTAATGTTACTGCCAACTTATCTGAATAAGAAGAGAATAATTTCTAGGGAAATGGAAAACTTCAAGGGCTAACACAGGCCAGTAAAAATGAATGTTTAGATGCTGCACTTCCCCCTCTACGTTTTAACAGATTAATTTGCTACTGAACTACTAAACTGATGTTTCCCTCAAAAGTGATTATTTTTATTTGATAGTCTTGGAATGTCTCTGGGATGAAATCCAGGCAATGAATCTAGATTTTTGTTGGTTAAAGTTCAGGATCTGTGATCTCACCTGAACTGGCTCCTTGGAATATGCTTGGAAATTTTAAAATGTGTGTTTTTATGCTTCCCCTTTCTTTTCAGACCAGTTTAGATGCCACACCCCTACCAATTTTTCCTTAATTCCCAAATGACAATGATATGTCCATCATCTGCTCATCTGGAGAACTTGTATTTAAATCATTTCATTTGATCCTGGGCAATGACATGCAATGCGGTGGAGGAGAAGGTGTGAGCACTGGAGCAGGACAGGAATGTGTTTGAATCCTGGGGCACGTATTCACTAGCTGGGTGATCTTGGTACCTCAATATTTCAATTCCCACAAAATGATACTATTCAACATAATAATGATGGCAAAGATACATGCCTTGTCTGGTTATTAGGAGAATTTAATGATGTCATACATATTTTAGACTTAGAACACATGAGAGATGATCAGTAACTATGATTTCTCCATACTTCGACTTTATCTCTACTATCAGCACATGTAAAGAACAACACTTGTAGAAAAGATGAGTCTATCTTTCCATAACACTAATTATGCAGCCTAAGAGCTTGAGATCAGGAGAATCTGTCTCATCACCTGGCATGCCTTTTTTGACACTCAGTCAACCTGATAGGCATTATTTGAGCCAATTCATGTGCATCAAGTACTCTGGACAATGTTATACTTCTGCAACAACAACAACAAAATGCCTCTGAAGCCTGGGATGGGTATACATGAGTAACAGTCTTCTATTTTATAGAGTATGTCCTACATTTTTATCAATTAATGTAGAAATAGGTTGCTATATATTTGGATTTTTCACAACACGAACTCATAAGACTTTGTTTTTAGAAATACTCTGAGAGCCAAGGGAAAAGGAGAATGAAAGTAATGTTTATCTGTTGTATCCTTAGCATTGTAGTAAGAATTTTCACCAACATATCACCAATATATCACAATTATTCCTTATCACAATGTTATGAAAATCATTGTTCCCATTTCACTGGTTAGAAAATTTAGCTTCAGATGCGTAACTTATGCAAGTATCAAAGCCAAAGTTCAAAATCAGATCTCACTGATGCCAAATCCCTTACTAATTCCTATAAAGTACTCATTGAGAACAATATATGGAGTTTAGGCAGGAGGTAAAATTTAAGATTTTGTGGTATTTAACTTATTTGGAGGATATTTTGAAAGTGCCTTATTATGCATCATCTTGGGGCCTTATTTTTAATTTGGTTATGGAATATGAACCTAAACCCTGGCTCTGAAGCTAGCTCCAATGAGGGTTTGAAGGAGTTAATACTTTTCCTTTGTGATAGAAGATGAAACATGGGCTACTGCTAGAAGCCACAAAGCTGAGTATTTATTATATACACTTATTTCCCTTTCATCTATTTGGCCAATGTTCCCAACCATAACCTAATTTCATCTAAAATTTTCCATGGAGCAGGATGGTGGTTCCAAACTCTGAAACACTGAAGGAATCATTTAATGACCTGTGGTGAGTTCCCATGAACTCATCCCAGAATTGCTAATGAGTATTTGGAGAAGACTCAGGGGTAGGCTTCAAGTCCTTCCACAATGATCCTGCTGGTTGCAGTCAAGGACTTTCTGGGTGTATTAGAAGTTCTAGATGACTTTTCAGGAAGCCTACCAAGTTCAGTTTGAGAATATGGTGCTATTAACGACAATGGTGTGAGCCCTCTGTCCAATTCTAGTTCTCACAGGCCATACTTACTCACTTTGGACAGCCACTGAACAAATAAATGGCATAGGTGTAAAGAGACAAACACAAAACAAAACAACAGCAGGGATGGCTTAGTATGTGCCATTAACTCTGTTCATTGAAAATGAATTTATTAAGAGCTCAAGGAGTACTAAGTTCTAGTGATACATAGTCAACTTCAGCAAGAACTGCCATTGAGTAAGTCGCAGACTAAGGGGAATACATAAACAGCATTATGAAATGTTATGATAAGTACCATGCTAAAGGTAGGTAAAGATCACATCTGTAAGATTAACAGAGGAAGGGTGTTGATTAATAACAACTAGAGTTTATTAAGTATAATAATAATGAGAATTATTATAATGGTGATTATAATTACCATCAATCATCTATCAGTGCTAATTTGAGTGCTAACACCTATACTTGAATTATTCTATTTAATTCAACAACCTTGAAATACTGATGATGATGATGATGATGGTGAAGATATGAATAATATCATAAGGTATATAATATTAAACACTATTTTTAAGATACTATTTGATCCTTTAAATATATTATGTTATAGGATCATGCCAGCAACTCTCTGGGGTTAGTATTACTATCACCATTTTGGAGAGGAACAATTTGTTGTTAAGAGTGCCCACAAATTCCCCAATAATATTCAGAGATTAGGTAGAAGATTCAAAACCTGGGCAAACTGATTTCACTGTTCATATTCTTAGGTCCACTAGGCCAGAGTGTCTTTTGGGAAGGGTAACTATTGGGCTATTAGGTAGGTAGAGAAAGAAAAGAAGAGTATTCTAAGAAAAAGAAACAATATGAAAAAAAATACAGATGTTTCTTATAATATATAAGAGAAACCACTTTGTGAGACTATATGGTCCAAGAAAGCAGAAAGTATGAGATAAAGCCTAAAACATAAATTAGTATCAAATTATAAAGGGGGTTGTTCTGCATTTTATCTTATAGGCTTGGGATCCAAGAATAGATTTTTAAGTGAAGGGAAAAAAGATATGAATCTGTGTTTTCAAAGAAAACAATCGATGCAACAAAAAATGAATAAAACTGTTTGGTGTGAATGGAAAACCCAAACTCTGTTGGAATTGTTCAGAGTTTTTGAAAATTTAATTTAAAAAGAGTTGTTTTTTATCTCTGAAAATCCCACACGGTTCATAAATATAGGCAAATATTACAGCTTCTGTTATGTAACACTCTCTGGGGTTCTTTATCTTTGCGGTTTGGATGAGCTCCCAAGTTGGTTTGTATTGACTGATAGCATCCAGAGGCCAAAACATACTCTGTCAAGTGGTACTGACATGAAGCTGATGAAAACTGGTTGAAGAAATCAGTTTTTGACAGGCTTTTAACCCCAGGTAAATTCACCTTCCTGTTCCCACTTCCATAGAGAGACTAGTGAAATAGCATAAAACTTGTCTCTGGAAGGGTGCCTCTGGAACAGCTGAATTTATTATTTCATTCCTCCATAGCCATCCTTATTATTTTTTATTCCAACTCTGCATTTCCAGCTTTAGAAAAGTTATCTATCCAATGCCAATAAACTCATCTACTGCTATTTTTAACTGGCAAAGAAGGACCTCAGAACTGTAAGCTCCTGAAGCTGGCTTTTTTCTAAAAAGGAAGATGAAAGATCAACCTTCCGTTCTTCCTCTTCCTCACTTCTTCCTTTTCCATTGTTCTCTTTCCTTCCCTTCCTTCTATCTTTTTGTCATTATTCCATTCCTTAGTTTTCTCTCCCTTAACTTCCTTTCATCTTCATTTCTCTTCCCATCGGTAGCTATATCATTCTCTTTTTCATCTTGGTTTCTCTAATTCATGTTTTAAACCTCAAAGGTGTGTCATTCCTCAGAAATGAGCAAAAATCCAGTGAGAGAACGAAATAAGTAAATGTGTAACTAGAGCCTGATGCGGTAGATATTGTGGGAAGATGTACAACTGTAGAATTACAAAAGTGGGGCACATAGTCTAGGTTCAAAATCAGTGAATTTTTCTGGAAGTGGTGACTAGAAATGGGGTTTATGGTAATATTCATACCCAGGGCATCACTTATGTGAAGATGTGATAGACAGAAACTGTGGGACTCATTGGGGGGTCTCTGGAATCTTTCGAGAGGCAGGAACTAAGACTGTTCGTGGAAAATATGGGCAGAGAAGATTCATTTCCTGAGCAGTCAGAGTCTTTTCTAAATTTCATCTTGATGGCACAAATCACATAATAAGTCCAAATGCAAGCCATGTATGTGTCTCCAAATTGCCGAGGACTGTGTGGTGACAAAATAGATACTCAGAGTGACTTCACCTCAATGGCTGCTATAACAGGTTAATCTAGTGTTGCTTATCTACTCCATCTTCTTGTAGAACAAAAGACCAAAACTTAGACACAGACTCAAAGGAAAAGAAGCTTTCATATTCAGAGCATTTAATTTGAGATGAAACTATGCTCTGAATTTTACATATGCAGTCTCAATTAGTCTTCAGCATACTCCTTTGTGGACGAAAATAGTCCTAAGAGAAATTAACTGGGCTGCAAAAAAATGTGGCTGTTGGCCTCAATGAAATGCTGTTTTTGATTGGTTCTGGTATTATTCTAAACTGGTAGGGTCTTTTTGCACTTCTGGATCCAGTTCCAGTATGTGTGTGTGTGTGAGTGCACATGTAGGCTTTGCCACACCAGTAAGCAATTACTTGACACCGAGAGGGTGTTTGAGAATTCAACTCAATTCAGACTGTATCTACCCAGAGATTGGCATCAGATTCCACAGGTAAAGGGCTCAGTGCCATAAAACCACCCATCACTTCAAACCCCAATTGCAAACCCAGGTTGTGCTCTGACTGACTACATATAAATTGGAGGTTTTAACAACTCTGTCCAATTCAGGATGCCAATCACAAGTTCCGATTGTTACCTGTATTTCTGATTGACTGGCTATAAATCAGTTTCTTATTGTAACAGGGTGCAGCCGGGGGGGGGAGGGGCAAATGAGGATTTGTAATGGGGTCCGGAACTCAAGGTATCCAGGAAATATTAGAAATATATGTAAGATGTCCTCACCCCCACAAGTCTGAACAGGCTGGGGATGGGACTCCTGGAGCAGGGCCATTCAGAGCTGTTTTGCATAACAGCAGCCTTGCAGATAACCTCTGGCCTGGTCATTTAACATATCTATAACCTTTAACTGGTTGTATGGATATGTTAAATAGGTGTGGCCATGTTTTGAGCCAGGGGGATGGGAGTGACTTCCACCCAGGATGCAACTGGGAGGCAACTCCCCCTAGACACAGCACCTGCGTGAAAGCTTGGAGATGATTGGCTCTGTGCCATGGGGGCGACACCTGCCCACAGTTAACATGGCAGCCCAATACATCTAGAAGAATATGAAGTGCTGGCATAGCTGATTGAAGGAGGAGTCGGAAATTGGCGCGGGTATTTAAACCCAGGCACGGCAGCCATAGCTCTCTCTCTGGCTCTGGAACACTGCTTTTTGGTGAGAGGGGAGAACCCGTGGCTTTGGGGCTCCCTTTGCCACACAGCTTAGGAAGCTGGGAAGCAAGATGTAGCAGCAATGCAGAGCTCTCTCTTAGCAGTTCGGAAGAATGCAGGAGAGATGCTGTGGGTAGCTCTCTTGGACCACGAGGCTTTGGAGGAGTGGGGACCCCTCAGCCTGAGAGACAGAGGCAGAACCATGTGGCTTTGGGTGCCTTCCTTGGCCACGCGGCCTAGGAAGCAGCAGAGACTTTGCCTGGAAGAAAAGGGGTGAAAGGACTCTTGCTGGTGGGCCATGAGAAGGTGCCACATGGTTTTGGATTAACTGGAGATCCTGGTGGCGACACAGCGGATGGTGTCGGAACTGAGGATCTGCCTGAATCATGGACTTATACTTCTTTTCCTGAGATATGGTACCCTGGACTGTGCAGGGGAGAAGGAAGGACTGTGGGTATTCTAGAGAACTTTAGTATATTAAAGGAGAAGTTAAGTCATTACTCCAAGCCTGTATAACTTGTAAATAAATAATTCTTTTCCTTTTCACAAGTCTCTGGCATTGAGAGACGTCTTTCCATTGGCGGCAAGCATAATGAACCTAGTGCAGGGTTGGGGTATCGTTGGGGGTCCCTGCCCTTGCTCTGTAACATTATGACCTCCCTCATGGGGTTCAATTATTTGCTAAAGTGGCCCACAGAGCTCAGGAAACCCATTTACTCACTAGATTACTAATTTTTTATAAGGGATATTAAAGGGGGTGAGTTAACACCAAGATGAAGAGATACATAGGTGAGGTCCTGAAGGAAGGAACTTCCATCTTCATGGACCTTGGGGCCCAGCATGGTGGCAACAGGAAGGCATTCTGTTTTCCTAATCAGGAAACCCTCCAAACCCCCTTCTCTTGGGTCTTTATGGAGGCTTCATCACACTGGCATGACTGATTAACGCATTGAGCATTGGGTATTGATTCAACTTTCCGCCTCATTTTTCCCTGAAAATCAGGGTTTGGAACCAAAAGTTGGTTCATGGTTGGCTCCCCTGGCAAACAGCCCCCATTCTCAGGTGCTTCCAAAGTTACCTCATTAACATAAAACCCTTTGTGGTGGAAAGAGGTTTGTTATGTCCATTTCACCTTTAGGTCTCTGATGCTTTTTCAGGAAAGGAGAACAAGAACCCAAATATAACAACAAAAGATGCTCCCAATATTCTTATTGCTCATAAAATTCCAAGGGTTTTAGGAACTGAGCCAGGATATATGAGACCAAAGATATATGAAAACTATAATTATTTGGTCATGTGAATTTGATTATGCATGTGTGTGTGTACATATATATCTCTTATAAATCACAATATCTCAGAAGCACTGCATAAGTGAGAACAGTTCCACACATGATTACATTATGAAGGAGTCTGTAGTGTAGTATTATTTAAGGCAGCTATAGGAAAACATGAGAAGGTGTAGATATTGTGGTCTGCTTAGAAAACCTGAGCTCCTTTGTCTTCACAGCCCCATTTTAACAGCTGGGCAGACATCTTTACCTCGGCACCTGAACACCGTAAGGCTTTATCTGCTACTCGATTTGTGGGTGTTAGACAATTCTTGCCTTGTGCCTTTTGGTTGAAATGACACATATCAAAACATAAGATCCTAGCAGGTAAGTTTAAGTTGCTTAAATAAATACAGTATGTTGGGGACAAAGAAGGTTTCTATGAATCAGAGCAAATAAAGGGAAATTAAGGGGATAGGGACCAGATATCTCCCGGCTTGAGGTCTGGATCCTCACAGGTGGAATACTAATAGGGGACTCAAGAGCTGGAAAATTTTAGTTTGAGGTAAAAAGTTATAAGCCTAGCAAGTAATGTATATGTTACCGCTTTTGTTTTAGAAACTACAGATAAGGCCCATCCTGGCTCTTGGGAAAACAGCTGACCTCCTGGGGCATTGCTAAAGATTACTGCTTGGGGACAAGTGGAGGCATCCAGGCCGTTGTGTTCCAGGGAGAGACAGAGGACCACCCACCCCTGGGAAAGCTAACTGCCTAGGGCAGAAATGTTGCAGCTTCTTTCACCTAATCCTCCCTGAATTTCAAAACGCCTCCCTGCACCGTGTTTATTCCCTGTTATAAAAAACATATAAGGCCTGGAAAGAAAAGGGAAGAAGGTTCTTTAGGGTTTGAACCGGCTGTTTTCTCAGATTGCCTGCCATCTGAATAAAGCGCCATAAAGATTCAATTGCTGTCATTGCTTATTGGGTTTGGTTGTGACAGGCAGCCCGAACGCCGGTGTCTTTTCCAGTTTCAATGCTATGAGTGGTGGGTTCTGGCTGTGGACTGGGACCAGGCCTGAGGGACTGAGTAGTGTGGAGAAAGGAGTTAGAACAGTGTTCACCAATGGGATGTAGGTCATAATGCTGAGCATAACCCAAAATACAGCATTCAGAGATAAGATCACCAACCAAAAAAGACATTCAAATTAAAGCATGAGTCTGAAGGGCGTAGGAAAGGATTCGTATCTAATTATGAGTAAATGGGACAAAAAGTCTGCCCCAGGGTAAAACTAGAAAAGGAGATGGGAGGGGGAGACAGGCATCTCATGAGCTTTGGGGGTGAAACTATAAGGACACTGAGACAGTTTACACAATTCTCCAGCTGTGTACATTTATATAAGTCAGCTTCTCTGAGGCCCTATTTCCCATCTGTAAAATGTGGATCATAACACTGCTTCCAAGAGGGCAATAAGGAATATGTACATTTGGGGCTGGAGAGACTGCAAATTTACTCACACCACAGTTCAGACATAAAAAGAAAATGAAGTTAGTTTATTTCGTCATACTGATTCCTTTTCCTATTGTTTTCCAGCACCCTCACTGCACCGAAATTAAATGAATCCAATTCACATTAATTTAAAACTTAGTTTGCTATCATTTAAACTGCCTGTTGGTATTTTTTTCAGTCTCTCTACACTTATTAAGTCTTTCAGATTCCTCCATTTTCCCTACACGCCTCTCTCATTTGGGTTTGTGGGAAAAAAAAGCTAAGAGCTTTGGAGAGATGAGTTTTCCTGGCCTCAATGTGCTTTTTAGTAGTGTCTGGGCTAGTATCCACTGAGGTTCAGTTCATCCATCACATTTGGGGGCCTTTTCGTGGGTGTTCTGCTACTCCAGCTTGTTCTCCTGTCTGATGATCTCTTTCTTGACTCAGAGTCAGATCAGTCCCCCCTGCTGACTTGCTGCTCCTTAGCTTTTACTGAGTACTCCTCAGAGAACCTTCTATGGTCTCCATCTGGATCACAATTCAGGCTTTTATTCTACAGCCTTTGTTTGGGGGCCTGCTTAGTCCTGCCCTCTGTATCATGATGGGCCTGTTGACTTTCCATAGGAAAAAGGGGAATTTGACAGTGCACCCTAAATAATATTTCATACTTCAGAGCAAAGACTTTAGGACACCCATTCCTTCTTCTCTCTCTCTCTCTCTCTCTCTCCCCTATGTAAATGAGCTGAGAATTCAAGTAAGTTTGGAAGTGAATTTTCCAGCCCCAGAAGATTTTACCCCTGGTGACAGTTTGACTACAACTTCTTGAGTGATCCTGACCAGAAACACCCACCGAAGCTAATCCTGAATTAGCTGCTAAATTTGGGGGCAATTTGTCATGCAACAATAAATAACTAATACGCTTTCAAACTAATTCTACAAGGCTAACATTATTTTGATAAAAAAAAAAAAGACCAATATTCCTTATGAACAAATATACAGAAATCTTTGACAAATATTAACAAACTTAATAGAGCAATATATAAGAATTACAGTCTAACCAAATGAGATTTACCCCAGAAATTCAATTAGTTTTTAGTCAAATAATACAACAAAACTTACCATATTTACAGAGTAAAAGAAAAAAAGAACTCAATGGATGAAAAATAAACATTTGAAAAAACTCAACGTGTATTTTTGATAAAAACCCTCAAAACATTAAAAGTAGAAGGATGCTTTCTCAACCTGATAAAAAGCCCTTACAAAAAATGCCTATGGCTAGTCTCATATCTAATGGAGAAAGACTGAATGCCTTCTCCATAAAATCAGGAACGAAACAAGATTATTTACTTCGATGACTTCTATTTCATGCCTTCAATATTGTACTGGGAGTCCTATGCAATGCAATCGGCAAGAAAATACAACAGGTGGTACTGTAAATTTTTAAAGCTTCGTATTTTCCTGATGCCTTGATGACATTCCCACAAACAGGCTGTGAGCACCTTACCAAGCTGACTAAGTGAACCATCATGACAAAACTGTCCCTTGCACAAGCAAAGCTTCTTGCTCTTCCCTGACTGTGACCTAGGGGCATTTAAATGTGAAAATAGAACCCCCATTGTGCCTTTTGTTTTTATACTCCACCCTGACCCACAATAAAGACACTTGCTCATGGGTATTCACTCTTTCTCTGGCCTCCACCTACTTGGTTGAGCCCACTACCTTGGAACTTCTTCCATGTGGCCCCTTGAGTGGCAACCCTTGCCCCCTCTTTTAGGATTTGTGAGTAATAAATCCTCTAATTTCACAAACCTCTCTGTGCTATTATTCTGTGTTCATGTAACAGGGTGCAGCCAAGAAGTGGGCCCAAATAGGGATTTGTAATGGGGTCCAGAACTCAAGGTGTCCAGGAAATATTAGAAATACATATATAGGATGTCCTCACCCCCACAAGTCTGAACTGGGGGGGATGGGACTCCTGGAACAGGGCCATTGAGAGCTGTTTTGTATAACAGCAGCTTTGCAGCTAACTTCTGGCATGGTCATTTAACATATCTAAAACCTTTAACTGGTGTCATAGATATGTTAAATAGCTGTGGCCATGCTTTGAGCCAGGGGGATGGAAGTGACTTAGACACAAGATGTAACTGGAAAAGGAGGAACACACAGCTTTTGGCGAGAGGGGAGAACCCCGTGGCTTTGGGGCTCCTTTTGCCACACAGCTTAGGAAGCTGGGAAGCAAGATATAGCAGCGATCCAGAGCTCTCTCTTAGCAGTTTGGAAGAATGCAGGAGAGATGCTGTGGGAAAGGGTCTGGACCACGAGGCTTGGAGAAGTGGGGACCCCTAGGCCTGAGAGACAGAGAGAGGACCGTGCGGCTTTGGGTGGCTCCCTTTGCCACCTGGCGTAGGGAGCAGGAGAGACTTTGCCTGGAAGAAAAGGGGTGAAAGGACTCTTGCTGATGGGCCATGAGAAAGTGCCACATGGTTTTGGACTAACTGGAGATCATGGTGGCGACACAGTGGATGGTGTTGGAACCGAGGGGCTGCCTGAATCACAGACTTCTACTTTCTTTCCTGAGATACGGTACCCTGGACTGGCCAGAGGGGGAAGGAAGGACTGTGTGCATTTGTGGGTATCTAGAGAACAGGTATTCCAAAGAACTTTAGTATTTTAAAGGAGAAGTTAACTCATTACTCCAAGCCTGTATAACTTGTAAATAAATAATTCCTTTCCTTTTCACCAGTCTCTGGAATTGAGAGACATCTTTCCATTGGCGGCAAGCATAACGAACCTGGTGCGGGGTTGGGGGATCATTGGGTGTCCCCGCCCTGTTCTGTAACATTCACACCTGACTGATCATCAAGAAAACCCCCTTTTAATTAACATTTATTCCTGACAAGGTTGTACTTATCAAAAAATAGAAAATATTACTTTTATTTGGGGGCACCATAATTGAATACATGTACTATTTTAAGAAATTCATAACAAGCAGTACTAGAACTAACAAGTAGATTTAGTACTGCTATAACGGGTCAATATGCAAAAAGTAAATTTTATTTCTATATACCATCAGTGAGAAATGAGAATTTGAAATTCAAAAACTGTCATTATGATAGAATTAAAACCACAAAATACTTAAGACTAAATGTAACCAAATGTGTGAATTACCTGTATATTAAAATTACAGGAAGTTTTACATTAAAAACACTAGTCAGTGGAGAGGTATACCATGTTAATAGATCAGACATCTCAATAAGATGTGAATTCTCCTCAAACTGATCAATAGATACAGTCTCAATCAATTTCCTTTAAGTTTTTTATAGAATTTAACACATTCTAAAATTGATAAGAAAGTAGAAATCCTAGAATAATAGTATAAATAATTCTGAAAAAAAAAAGCCCAATGGTGATAGATTTACTTTACCTGATTTCAATGCCTACTATCAAACAGACTAGTTAATATATTAAAGTATGGCATAGAAAGAGAGATAGAGATCAATGGGGCAGAACTGATCCCCCAAATAAAACCACTTGTATATATCAAGTGATTTTTGAAAACAGTGCTAAGGTAATTCAATAAGGGAAACAATAGGCTTTAAACAGATGATGCTGGACCAAGTGTATAACTGCATAAAAAACAATGAATTAACTTCCTATCTCACAACTTAAAAATTATTAACCTAAATGTAGTAGCTCAAAGTACAAAACTTTTAGAAAACAATATAAGAGTAAAATCTCCTGTAGTAAGAAGTAGAGGTAGAAACAATTTTCTAATATACTACACAAAAAGTATAAACCACAAAAGAAAAATAACAAATTATACTTCATCAAATTTAAACATTTCCACTCTTGAAAAAGTACAGTTAATAAAGTGGAAAGAAAAGCTATGGACTGCGAGAAAATATTCACAATATATACAGCTAACAAAAAACTTTAAAAAATATACAGAACTTTCACAATTGAAATATAAAAACATAAATAGCTCAGTAAAGAAAGGCAAATGTTTTTAACAGACACTGCAAAACAGAGGACACAAATCACCAATAAGCTTATAAATATGCTCCTGATCAGCAGTTGTCAGGCAAATACAAATGAAAACCACAAAGAGATACCACTGCACAGCCATCACAATAGCCACAGTGAAAAAGGCTGACACCAAGTGTTGGTAGGCAGAGCTGTCACTGGAAACTCAAATGTTGCTAGTGGAAATGCATAACGTCTTGGAAAAGAGTTTGGTAGTTTCTTATAAAGTAAAATATTCACTTACCATATTACTTTGCAATTCCACTCCTAGGTGTTTACCCTAGAGAAATGTAAATGTGTACACATAAAGATGTGTACTTCAATGTTTATAGCAGCTGTCTTCATAAGAGCCTCAAATGGAAAATAAGCTAAATATCTATTAATTGGTAAATGGATAAGCAAACGGTGGTGTATGCATACCATGGACTACTATTCTGCAGTAAAAAATGAATGAATACTATTATGTACAACATCATGGATATGTCTCAGAAACATTATGCTAAGTGAACAAAAAGCAGACTCGGAAGACTACAAACTATGTGATTCAAATTTTATGAAATAAAAGGCAACACTATAGTGACGGAAACAGATGAGTCACTTCTGGCAGCTTCAGGGGGAGGTGAAGAGATTTACTTCAGACGGGCACAGGGTACTTTTTGCAGGGAGAGAAATTTTCTATATTAAGATACTGTGTTTGTTCATGCACACTTGTCAAAATTCATTGAAATCTGCATTTAATATTCATGAATTTTGTCGTATAGAAATAACTCAATAAAGCTGACTTTTGAGAGAACCATCATAACTTCATTGAGTAAAACACGTTTGTATATTTCTGCACAACTCACAGAAAACAAAGTTATAGTTTAAAAATAAGTTGCCCATTCAGCAAATATTGGCTGATCACTTTTTATATTCCAAAGGCTAGGCTGGGTGTTCAAGACAGTTATCAACTAGAGAGAAGGTAAAACAGTTAAGTAAACAAACAACTAAGATACGGTGTAATTGATATGATACAGATAATCACAAGATGCTGTAAGTGTCCAGAGAAGGGTTGCCCTACCCGATCTTGGGGTCAGCAAAGGTTTTTTTAAAGGTAATATCAGAGTGCAAACCTGATGGAAGAATATAAGTTAAGCAAATGGGGGAATGTGGGCAATAATCCAAAGAGAGGGAAGGTCATATATGGGTGGAACTGGCAGTACGCAGGTAATTGGTGGCCTGTGAATGAAACTGAAACTACATGTCAGTATATATATTCAGGAATGGGCTGAGTAAAAGATGAGGGGAGGTGTTTTATGAATGTTGAATATGAAGTGTTTGTGAGACATCCCAGTGCAATCTGTAGATCATTGAGTATAAAGTTCTGGGGCACTGAACACTGACCAGAAATAGAGGTTTGGGGTTAATAGAGGCATGAAGATATTGGAGGCACCACAAGGGAGGATGAGATCAACTGGGAAGATGAGAAACATGAAACAAGATGGTCCAAGAGAGAGAAAGGAATTAATAGCCAGAGAGTTAGGAGGATAGCTAGAATACGATATCCCAGAAGCCAAGGAAAGAAAATGCTTTGAGTGACCAACCATCCTAAAGTGCAGAGAAATCAGGTAAAACAGAAGGTTGGAAATGCACATGCCAGGTAGCAAGAGAAAGATAATCAGTCAATTTTTCAAGCGTGGCTTCAGCGGTGTGAAGGTGGGGAAGCCAGACACAGGTCTGAGGAGTGAGTGGGGAGTGATGACATGGAGATATTTGATGCAATGCGTCGGGGAAACTTCTCCGTGAAGGAGAGGAGAGAACGTGTGTGGAATGTGGAGGCGGACCTGGGAATGGGAGGCAGTGCCATGTCCTCATGGGGTGCAGACAGTGGGGAGGAAGAGAGGGACAGAGTGACATTCCTGAGAAGGCAAGAAGAGAGAGGGCCCACAGGATGGGACAGGGTTTTCCACAAGATAAAGGATGTTCCTTTCAATCCGTCAAGCAGGCAGCGGGGAGAGGGGAGTGAAGACGCAAATATGCAAGCTTTATGGCAGGAAGTTGAGGGAGGTTTGACTGATGTCTTTTATTTTTCTGTGGGAGGCAAGGTCATAAGGAGACTAAGGGAGACGTGGGGGTCGTGTGTTTGAGAACAGAGGAGAGGTCGGAAATGGCTCCCTCAGAGCAGGGGAAAGCGCTGCTTATGGAGACACGATGGGGCTCCTGGGCATCATGAAAGGCCTAGTTAAAGTTGGGGAGGGTGAATTAAGACTGTTTCCGATTCAGAGTGATTTTTTTACCCCCAAATTACCCAGCAGCCCAAGTGCAGGTATAGAGAAGATAGTAAGTTGAATTTATTCAGGTTTTGGTTTCATACAAGACTCACAATGTGATCCGTGCAAAACAACAGCATTATGCTAAGTGAAATAAGCCAGGCAGTGAAAGAAAATGGAGACAACCATATTTGAACAACAATAAAAATCAATCAATCAATCAATCAATCAACCAAGAAACTGAGGATTTTGAGAGAAGCGATTGCTGTGACAGTTAATGACAACTTCGTGGGATAAAAAAGGAAGTCAAACAAAGGGGTCTGGGAGTTGATGAGAAAGTAGTTGGGTCTGCCAACTGGAACTCCCTGAGGACCTGTAAAATGGTACAGGCATACCTCGGAGCTATTGTGGGGTCAGTTCCAGACCACTGCAAAAAAGCTAATGTTGCAGTAAAGCAGATATTGCAATAAGTTGTAATCTTTTTGCTCGTGTAGGGTCTTGCCTTCAATCTGTAAAAAATGCAACATCTGTGAAGTTCAATAAAGCAAAGCTCAGTAAAATGAGGTATGTTTGTATTGGGGATAGTTGAACTGAGATTATGTGGCAGGAGTAGAGAGGTGAAGAAGATCATAGGAAATTAAGAATGTAAGGAATCTGAAAAGCCAGGATGTTGGGAGGATTATCCAAGGCTGAAGTCATCAAAGATGAAAGCAATATGTGGGGTGTGGAGAAAGACTGAAAGGCAGAGGTGGACCTTGAAAGAATTAGGAGTGACCAGGACAGGAGGTCTTTAGATGGATGTATTAAGAAGGAGTATAATAAGGCAGGACCACAAGCCAAATATCTCAGATGAGGCAGATCTGTGTAGATGGACTGAAGAAATCTAATCCAGAAATGACTGTTAGAAGCAAATGACCTGAGAGATGGGGGACAGAACAGCTTCTACCTAAGCGGTTTCTTGAGTTCCTGGGCTCAATGCTACTGATATGGATAAGGAGAGACTTCTGGGCAAGTAGGAGGCCTTTCAGGATAGATGGTGGTGGAGGCCATGAGCTCTGCTGGCTTCTCCGCCAATGGTGGTGGCCATGTCTCAACTACGGAAAGAGTGAAGTTATTAAAGTTCTGAAATCAGTGAGCCCTGGGTTGAGTCCAAGTGCTTCATTCACGGTTTATGGGACCCTCTCTGAGCCTTGATTTCTTCAACTGTAAAATGAAGGTAGTATTATAGAACTCAGAGTCATCTTAAAATGTCAGTAAGATTGTGCTTGTCAAACAGTTAGCATGGTGTAGTCAAATAGTAAGTTCTTAGTAGAGTATTGTTATTATCATCATTCTGCGTATGTGTGATGCTGGAGCCCACAAGAAAGTATTGTGCTCAATGAGAGAACCTTTCAATTAATCTGGGTGGGAGGAAAGGCGAGGGTATGAGAATCCACCAAATGGAAAAGGTGAAACACTCAGTGAATGAGACCTTTATTCCTCAAGATAGATCTTTGAATGATGTCAAATGTCAAAGAATCGAATCATCAAGAGGGATTTCCTTACTCTTCTGTAAGAATGGGTCTGGACATTGAGGATGATTTAACTTTTCTTTTTTTTTTTTTTCCAGGAGGAAAATGTTTAGAAAAGGGAGCTGTGGAAGAGAACTAACTCCCTCATCTTGTTAAGAAGCCCCAGCCCTGGTTACCCAATCTGCTGAATTTTGATGAGAGAGTGGTGTCCTTATAACAGACATCATTGTCCAGATGTAGATACACTATGGTGGTTTTCAAGTCGGAAACAAAGATCACTGGGAAGAGGAAACATTCCTGGGTTTGCTCCTCTGAAGAGGGGCCCATGCCCTTCAGCAACATGAGTCTTCATGTAACTGAGAGCTCTCTCCTCCTGCCTCTACAACCATTATCTCCTCCTAAGGGACTTCAAAGTGAAGCAGGCTGCTCCCTGGCCATGGTGTTTTTCCTGCAGGTATGAGAGATAGATTACCGGATGTAAAACGTGGTCCTTTCCTGACCCAGTGTAACCCCTGCATGTAACTTCCTGGAGCCTGGTCAATGCTCCTCAGGATTGCTCACCCCAGAGCCTTCTCTGTTCCTTTTGAAACTACCCTCTCAGAGCTTAATATTTAAAAAACAACAACACCAACAACAACAAACCCTGATAGCTTCTGGCCTACTTTTTGTTGTTTTCATTTTATACATTTTCCAAAACCCCAGTTTTGCTTCATATTCTACTCATTCACTTGTTTGTAAATAAATGCGTTCCTTTATTTTGTTGTGAGTTGGGAGGGAAAAATATCTGGCTTCCCATCTTTCTATCTGATGAGTGCCCAGCAGAGAACAGCACAGACCTTGGAACCAGGCTGTCAGAAGTTGAATCAGGGCTCTACCACTATGTCCGTGACCTTGAGCAAGTTGCTTTACCTCTCTGTGTCTCAGTCCCCATCTGTGAAATGGAGATGTAATAATAACAATTTCATGGAATTGTTGTGAGGATTAAATTAGTTCATAAATGCGACTTGCTAAAAACAGTGCCTGGTGCAACATAAGTGCTATAGAGATTTTTTGTTAGTATTTATCTGAGATCTTAGTACCAGCATTGGAATGTTTCCTGGGAAAAGGGGTGGGTGTAGCTCAATAACCCTTTGCAGGTTGGTGAGATCTCTCAGGTGTGAGTGTTGACAGATGCCAAATGATCATGGATGAGAGCATCAGCTTTCCATGGGATAGGAGAGTGATTGATCAATTTTCCTCCTTAAATGAAATAAATGAGAGATGAGTAATGAGACAAAAAAAGAGGGGGAGTGGGGAGAAGGAAATGGAGATGTCAGCCAAATAGAGAAAGGCTGCTATGAAATTTGTGAAATACCTTAAACTGAGGTGGTCGGAGGATGTTTCTTACTAGTGATATCTGTTCCTTGCTGTTTTCATGGAGGTGGTAGAGATTTCGCCTTTGGAGCCCCTCTCCCAATAAAGTCTACTCTTCTCACAAATGTGTGAGTGGACAGTTTAGAAACTCAAACATAGTTTTGTTTTCCCCAGCTGGGTCTTAATGGAATAGAACAAAGATACCCATCTAAAAACAAGACCTTCAGAGACAAGAGAATCCTGGGTTTCTGGGAATGTACTGGAGTACTGGAGAAGGTTTTGGATGTCCATTGGCTACACATTGGGGAATGTATCAAATGAATTTTGCTGAGATCTGAAAGGTCAGAAAGACACCTTTGACATCTCAACCAACATATAATGAAAAGCAGTTATGCAGTAGCCACTGGAAGAGGTCCCACAATCAAGCCCTATGTCTAGTCCTGTGAACAAGGTTAGTGCTGTAACAGAGCTAATTCCTAGCCTACACAGGGTGAGGATGGTGTGTGGGGAAGTCAGGGGCAACTCTGTTTCCCTCCTTGACCTGGCTCCCCATGCTCTGTTGCCTTGAACTTCTTCAAACTGATAGGGGAACACAAGAGTCAAAGATTTTAGCCTTAGCTATAGTTGATAGGCTTAAGCGGTTAATCACTGAAAGCTGTTATTTCAAGACCTGGAATGCATGACCTATGGTGACTCAGGTGACTCCAGGAGGTTGACAAGCAATTCAACCTTCATGCCCCAAGGGGTCTGCACGCCATCAAGATGGTATCTGAGCCACTGCATCCAAGGGAGGGAACTCTCATGACAAGAATTGTTGATCAGCAGATAAAGAAGTACAAGGAAAATCACAGCCAGCCTGCAACTCTTATCCAATTAACCTTTTTTACAAACCTCTTACCTACCCTTTTCTTCTCCTTATAAAAAGGTTGGCTTCAGATGAAAGGTTAAGATGGATTTTAGGGTACATAACCTGCTGACTTCTCAGATTGCCAGCTGTCTGAATAAAGCATGCACAAAGATTCAGTCCTTGTCTCTACTTATTGGCTGGGTAGTGATAGGCAGCATGAATGCCAACTTTCTGGTTTCAAAAGAACTGAGGCTGCAGACTCTGTGCTGGTAGAATTTCATACACAAGCACATAAAAGGTACAGCTAGATAGATTCATTCAAATAGATTTCATTCAACCCTTCTAACCACCTCAAGAGGCAGATCAAGCTGCTGTTTTGGTTTTGAAGAAAAGGGCAGTAAGGCAAGGAGAGTCATAGTTAAGTGCAGGTGGGCTTTTACAGTGGATAAGCCAACATTTGATTGATTTATGGCTTTGCCATACTCTATCTGTAGGATCTTGAGCAAAGTTTTTAACTTCTAGGAGTTTCAATTTTCTCTGAACAAAGAGACCTTACAGGATTGTGCAAGGGTTACAACAGCATGCTGGTCTCCTGGCAAATACCAATAAAATAGTGGTGTTAATCTTTTACTACTTCTTTGTAGATTTTTCATGTCTATAGGTATTAAATACCTAACAACTTAGAAGGAAAAATTAAGCAAAATTATCTTCCTAAACTAGGCCACCATAGTCATGTAACTTTCATACAATTTACAAAGAATCCTTATGTTGCTTGTGTGGAAAAATCTGCTTAATTTATCAGCCATGCCAAGTTCTTATAAAAACAAAAAAGGTGAGGAGGCAGCAGAGAAAAAAAAAAAAAAAGAAAAGTGTCCTTTATGTAGTCTTTTGCTGTTGACATTATATACTTCCTCTCCAACAGACAGGACTAAAACTATAAAACTGGGGTGGTTTATACTCAGAAGGAACCAGTGCTGGTCTGGAATTAGCTGGTTCTAAACTGGAAGCACTTCAGAATCCTCCGCGGGCCCGCCCAAGCAGGGTTCTCTGGTTTATTGTTTGCTTTTTGTAGAAGTTCCAGGTGATAAAGAATGATACTCCCCCAACACATTCTGGCATTGGGCCCTGGCCTGGCCCTGTTGGTGGAGCAATGGAGTGAGTGACCATTACCCGATGCATAAACAGAGAATGGATTGCAACCGGGACTCTTGATTGAGAAACCTTCTGTGCTGCTCTGCTGTAGACAAGGGTCTACGTCCTTCCTTTTCCTTTCTCCTGAAGCTGAAATGGGGAGGCCTCGAGGGCCTCACTCAAGACCAACCTGGATAAAGGGGTCTTTGTCAAGAGAAGGCCATTTATCAACTGTAGGGCCATTGGGGGAATGATTTAACTGCAGTCAGAGTACTGCTTACAGCAACTCTGTATCCAAACCTAAGTCCCATCTTTACCAATCAATTTAAGCACATACCTGCTTATGCCTACACTGACCTGGTATTTTGGGGCACTTTCTTTAGGTTTCCAAGTGTTTAATTTTTATTGCATTTGAGGAACTAATTTTTATTGCATTTGAGGAACTAGAGAGGGAAAAAAATACTTAAAAAGGGAGACTTTTTGGGGGAATTTAGCCAATGTTCCAAAGAGCTGTGTTGATGAAATGAAGCAGCTCAAGTGAAAACAAATTGAATTTGGAAAAAAACTTTCCTCCACCCAGTGGCAGTTGGAGCTCTCGTTCTGAGTGCCTTCTGACTTTTTGGAGCCACGTTTACTTTGCTGAGCAGACTAAATCATTTACTCTGTCAGCTGCTCCCTGCCCTTGCCAGACCTCACTCAAGGAACCCGTCCAGGGCCATGGGAGCTCACCGAGGCCTCGGCTTGCCTGAGTCACTCCGTGGGGGACACGTGTCCATAGCGCTAGGGTTTCTGCCCTAATTCAAGGCTGCTCAAAGTCAGGGGAGAGCGTTTCTGTTCCCATTCACAACACAGATCAGAAGGATATGCTCATAGCAATAGCCACTATTTTATTGAGTGTTCCTTGTGGGCATCGAGCACCATACTGAGAGCTTTATATCCATTAATTCATGAGTTCTTCATGACAATGTGATACAAAGAGCTAATATTCTTCTGGCTGTACAGACGAGGTGCCTGAGATTCAGAGAGTAAGCAACTTAAGGTGATACAAACCGGTCGGTCTTCAAACCCAAGTGGTCTGACTTTAAACTTGGCTTGTTAACACTCAGCTCCGTTTCTCTGAGAACACTGAGTATCTTTGGAGTTTCCTCCTGGGCAGCTCACTCAGTGCTGGGATGTGTGCAGGGTGGTGGGGTCACCGTGATGCAATAGCACAGGCCTCTGCTCAGGAGCTGAAATTCTAGAGAAGAGGCGAGCATATGAAAAAGCTGTAAAACAGTGAGTGTGGACAAAATCTAGAGGAGCAATTAGCTTTATCTCTGAGTAAGGAAGGGCCCCAAAAGGGGAAGGATTAATGAGAAGATGACGCTTGAACAGAGCTGAAGGATAAAAAGGAGTTTCACTAATGTGTTATTGACAGAGAGGCCAGCAGGGTCAAAAGCATGGAGGTGCTTTTTCATGTGGCGGTCCAGATTTGCTCTGTGTCAGTTGTAAGAGAATAGGACAAAGACAGCTAATGATCAGCAATATCTAATATCTCATCCTCATTTGTGGTAAAGTAGTATTCAGAATTCATTTATGGCTGATAGGATGAGATAGGAAGTGACAAGTGTGTCTTCCAGATCTGAACCATAAACCTTCCATGAATAATCTTTTCTCTTTCCCTATATTCTGGCAGACAGAATTCTGAGAATCCAGAGGCAGAGGATGACCCACAAACCAAAGGAAAAGGAGGGCTCTGAACTATTGCCCATGACAATCAGCCCTCTCTCAGCTAACCCAAATTACACAGAGGTGTAAATGAGAAACACGCTTTTAGAGTGTTATTCTGCTTAAATGTTGGCACTGTTCGTTCCAGTACTTAGTCTACCCTGACTAATCCTGGAGGGTCAATGAGAAGAAAACAACAGCCTCGTCACTGAGAGCCTTGTGATTGAATTGCATCGGGTTGATCTGTAAAGCAGTCTAGAGGTACTGGAGAGTTTTAAGCAAAGGAGTGGCTCAGATCTGTAGTTGAGGAAGTTCTGTCTGGATGCTATGTGTGCAATGAGTCGAAGCTAGAGGCAACACGGTAGGAATAGAAAGAGGTGTGCGTGGCTAGTGGTCTGTCAGTGCTGTTCACTGCAGTAGGCCTGACACCTATCATCTTAGACTATTTTTGTACACTCTGGACATTGCAGATAGCAAGGTCCTGTGCAAGAGTAGATGCCTGCAACAACATAAATGGACGAAGGACCTCATCCCTGCCAATTACTTTATACCAGTCACTGTACTTGGTGTTGATTTGCATCATCTCATTTAAAATTCATGATTAAGGCCTAATGGGGGAAGAAACAAGTTTAGACACATTGTGCTACTTTCCCAAAGACCGATAGCTACTAAATTCTAGAGCTGAGGCTTGAACCCAGGTCTCTCTGACTCCAGAGTGCACCCTTCTTCCGTTACACCCTGCTTGCTCAGTAATCTAAGTAGGAAGGAACTTTCTGAGTCCAGGTTAACAATCCCCCTGGTAGAGCATCCCTTTTACTACTTGTTAGGAATGTAGCTTCTGCCTGGTCTATGTAGTGATAGGGAATAACCTCACTTATCATGGATTCATGAGATTTAGGACCCTTTAGGTCCTCAGATATGGTGACCAAAATATTCATTTTACAGATGAGGGAACTGTAGCCTAGAAAAGTGGGAAGGAAAGGGTTACACAGGCCTGTAAGACATTCTTTCTCTTTCCTGGGGATGGCTGAGGGCGGGGGAAGAAATGCGACCCAGTAAATCTCCTTGTAAATGTGCTATTATGAATTCTAGGGAACACTATGGATGGTATTTATTAGTGGTGAGTCTTTATCTTTGGGATCCTTTTAGGAGCATGTACCTTATCAGTTTAGGGCTGCATGTGATAAATAAACCTGGAATCTGCAGATTCATGGGGCTCAGCTCCCCCAGAAATGTCACGCAAGCTCGGTAATTATTGGAGTATAAAACGAAGATATTTCAAGACCAAAATATCTGCCTTTCACGTAAGTGATAGGCTTTTGTCCATAGTTCGGAGACCGGTATGTGAAGTCTGGGTTAGCGCCAGTCCCGACATTGTGGGGAAGTGCCTGGGAAGGAGCGTGGGCAGTCCTGGGCCTCCCCCTGCTTTCCCTTGACTTGGGGTCACTTGTAGCTTTGAAATTATTGATAAAGCTTGCTACTTGGTAAACTATTTGTTTCTTGTGAGTCTAATTTGAAAATCCAACCCTTGTGTTAACTCCAAAAGAATACTCCTTTATCTAAGATCGGTTTGCCGGCAATGGAAGATCTGATCTCAGACATTTTGTGCCCTATATCTCAAACCAGTTTAACATTCAGGTCTCCTCTGTTTGCACATTTTCCTCATCTTTACATCTCCCCTCATGGTTTAGCATCGTGATGATGATGATGATGACGACAATGGGTGGCAACCGCAACTGTACAACAGTGATAGCAACGCAAGTACCTTTTTATTAAAAATGTACTATGTATAAGGTAATACCACACACTATATACAAACCAGGTGAACAACACAAACGTGTAGAAAAACTCACCACTCAGGCAAGACAAATAGGCCCAGAGCTTTTTTTAGGTTGAAGGTTATAAAACTTCCAATGTTCAATCTACTAAACAGCAATTTCATATGATTCAACCTAACATTTTGGGAATGTAAATCAAGTAACTAAGGAAGGCCTCTCTAAAGATCTTTCATTTGAATGACAAAAGGGAGCCTGGTATATAAAACTCTGAAGGGAGAATATCCCATGAAAAGGGAAACCTCTGCTGCCAGAGCTCCTAGGAGGGAACCAGTTGGGGAACTGGAGAAACTACAGTAAAGGGCACCACACAGCTGGGGCAGAGGGGACGGGACGGAGAGTGCTAGGAGCCAAGCTTGTGCAGGTGGGCAAGAACAGAACCATTGGGCGTTGTCGGCAGAACTGAACAGTTTGTCTTAAATGGGGGTGGAAGAAGGGGAAATGCAGTTTACATTTTTGCAGCATCTGGCTGCCAAGTAGAGAAGGATTACAGGGTTATAAACCATGTGGATGCTACTCCGTGGGTCAGGTAAGAACTACTGGTGGTCTAGACTACAGTGAGAGCTGGGGGGACGGAGATAGCTCATGAGAAGTGGGATTTATTTTGGTTGCTTCTGATAGGTAGATGCCCCCCCATGCTCAAATAGACACATGATGAAAGCTCTTGCTGGTGTTTCAGAGAAGGTTTGCTAACAACCTCTCAGCTTAGAGAAAGCTGTGGAAACAGTCAAGGGTTGCACTCATTCACTCTGATGTATGACTTATGGGTAAGACATTGCAAGTTAATTTTCTCCTTTGTCTCAGAGAAGGATTGGCGTTGAGAGGCAAGGGCACTCGACAAGAGGCATTATAGCAGCCCGTTATCTGAGGGTCCTGTCTTTGGTACAGGGGAAGCCGGAGACCAGAGCTCGTATGCTCTTCTCTAAAATATGAAACTGCTGCCAAGTCCAGAGATAATTAGACAAAAGTCTCACGGCTGCAGGGAGCAGAAAAGAGGGGCCATGATGGGCAGATTCTTGGCACAGCTGTTCAGGATATACAAGGGCTTGCCCAGTGACCAGGAAAGTAAGGGCCGCTGAGGATTCATTGAATGATGAGGAAGAGGATGAGGAGAAGGGAAAGGGTGATGGAGTCTGGGACAGAGCCCGGGCTGCCTTTGAAGCGAGTTCCCTAACAACGCATTCTGGGGGAAGTCAGGGGTTGACTGAAGCTTAATTCAGATTCTCTGAATGTGCCTTAAGGAGACAGACTATGGAATGATCTGATGAAATGCAACGGGAAGCAAAACTTGGCAAAGGCACAGTGGCAAATGAACTGAGAATATGAGGAGATATCCTGCCAAGACCCCCTTCCCCCAGGACCACCCCTGGTGTATCCGGAGAAATCAATCAATTGGATGGGACTGGATGGCTCCCACAGAACAGCAACGGGGGACCTCTGTGAGGGTTGGGTATCTTCCATTTACAAACAGGATCTGAGTCTCAACAGAGCATTAGGATGGGTCAGTGAAGGCGCAGGGGAGGCACTCCACGTCTCTTAATATCCTGTGGGTGGCTTCGCACTGCCAAATGCTATGCCCACTCCTGGACTGGGCCCAGGGAATGATAGCCCTGCCTCCCACTTCGTGTGAAGGCCCTAGAACAGGGGACGTGACACGATTTCAATGTCCCACCACACTGGGGAAGTTTTCAAGAAGCTTGCAGGGAATTCACAAAACTCCTCAAGTCCACAAAACATTCCCTGCCCTTGCCCTTGAGCAGACCACATTTCCCAATGTTGCCTCTTTCCTCTCTTGGGTATTCACACTACTTTCTCTGAAAGTCTAGCTCCATGTATCCATGCCTCCACTCTGGCAGTCACATGTCCATTAATGTCTCTTCCTACGGAACACTCACAGGGACATCTGCCAGGATCATCAAATTTAAAGTTAGAAAAACCTCCTACAGTTTGACTCCATTTTGTATGTAAACTTCTTCCTGATCTCATCAATTTTATAAGCAAATTAATTTCTAAAGAGCTCTTTATACTATCTAAATTGTTTTTCTCAATATGTTTGCATCTCATTCTAATTTTCTGAAGTAGCTATCATTGCCCTCAGCTGGCAAGTGAGGCAACAGGCTCAGAGAGGTGTAGATCTGCGCAAAGTCACACAGGAAGTTTCAAAAAAGAGAAGCGTCTGGAACCCAGGTCTCCCATTTTCCATCTGGCTCACTCACCCCTATATGCAGCTTTCTTTATAATCTTCTTTTCTTATTCTGTCAAGTCAATGGGTAAATAGAACAAAATAACATTCACTGTTCCCATGTGGATAAGTCTCTATGGCTGCTTTCCTTTAGCTCGGCTGAGACAAAGTGTCATCTGGAAAAAATTTGTTTCTTAACATTTCCAGTCTCATTGACTGCCCTTCCCAACCTCATGCTTTTTGATCCAACAAGCCTGTCCCACCCCAACCACTCATGATTTAAACACACACACACACACACACACACACAAAACACAAAACTGCTACTTCATACTACAATCTGGTTTTTTCCTAAAGCTCTTTTCCCTATTCCAATTGCCCTCCCCAACCTTTCACTGAAAAACTTCTACTCATCCTTCATGCCTCAGAAACCTATCCTTGACTTCCAAGTGGGTTGAATGGGTCGCCTCTCCTCCCACAGCCCCTTTCTGTGTTTTGCCCATCACAGCACCTTCCAGACTATACGATAATTGTCTGTTCACATGCCTTACTTCTTCCTCTGGCCCAGAAGCCCTGGGAGGGCGTGGACTTTTTATCTTTGGCATTTAAAATAGATCTTGGCTGATAATAACAGGTGGTCTGGAATGACTTCTTTCCCTGATCAGAAATCACAAACTCTACTGGTGATATTCCCAGGCAATTAGTTTCTAATAATGAAATAACCTTTTTTTTTTTTTTACTTTGAGAAATAATTTCATTGGCATTTTTTCTTATAGCTTCACATACAACAAATATGCAGTTCTGAAGTATTTAGTTAGATTAGTTTTGACTTTTGTATACATCTGGGTAACCACCACCTTGAACAAGTCATAGCCTATTTCCACCTATTTTCTTCCTTCCTTGCTTCTCATCCTCAAGAATGGTGGTCTAAACATCTTGGCCAAGGCTAAGAATTCCAGTTTTAAATCAATATCTAAATGTGAGCAGTCCCTTACAAGAACAAACCTTGGCCCAAGGGACCAGGATGGCTGCAGGCAATTGGCAGGACCACTGTCGGTGATGCAATGCATGGCGTTACTCTTCTGAGCAGACATGGCAGTCTCAGTGATGTATAGTTAGCTGAAAATTTTGTACGCCTGTCATTTATGATCGGTAGTCAGTGCAAAACCTTCCCTTCTGGCCTAAGCAGAGAAGTCTCAGGGAATCCACATCAGCCAGGGGCAGATCGTTGGGCCCAAGGTCTTAAATCATCATTAGGCTTGTGGCCCGGTTTGCATTTGTGCCTGGAGGATGCCTTTTCCTTCCGTGGATTGTGAGCCAATGTTTCTTTTCCTGCTGATTTATGACCTCCTATAAATTAACAGAGGCTTTCCACTAGGAACTTCACACCCGAAAGGCATGAATCTTCCATACATAACTTCTCCGGGAGGAAGCCAGAGTTAGCTCTCAATTACATACAGTGATGGAGATGCTACTTATATTCAAGTTGGAACCATCACACCAAGTTGCAGGAACAGCACAGTCAGATTTGTGTCCCCAAAACACAAAAGTCTTGCCTGCTCATGGTCGAGAAGGGGGTCTTAACATGTCCTTAGTTACCGTAGATATTAGTTTATTGAACACCTCCCTCCCGTAAGGTGAGAGACACAGAGAGGTAGCAATGCATTTTCTGCTGTCAAGGCTCTCTTGGCTAGTAGTGAAACAGACACAGCCATGACTCTGCTACAGGCTAATATTTCCCACTTGTTTGGAAATTATTTTTACTAATACTTCAGTGTCTTGGGCATCCAAAGTCATAATAAAATGGAAAAAAAGGGCACTAAATCACAAGTTTTACTGAGTCAGGCATTGGATTTTGTTAATTTTTTTTTCCTCAAACATTCACCAAGTACTGCTAGGTGCCAGAGGCCATGCCGGGGACCAGGAGCAATCCATGAAGAAGGGGTGCTCCCTGCCCTTAGAGCTTCACAGCTGTGCTACCTGGGGACCTGTGGGCTGTGCTCCCACTGAGTGTACTTGAGCTGGACTTAGGTGTGGAGTAAAACAAACAAGTTTGAGGTAGAAAATTTACTGATGGATTCTTCCTCTTAAGATGATTTTCTTTTTTTTTTACTAAGGAAGAAATAAATGGGTTAACATAGGAGTCAGAAGGCCTGGTGTCTACGCCCAGGTCCTTTTCCCATTAGCTGGTGAGTTTATAAAAGTCATTTAAACCCTTAGCCCCAATTCCTTCATATGTACAATGAGGGCAATGCTTAACTTGGAAGTTGAAAAGGGTGTGCATGCATGTGTATGCATATGTGTGAGTGTTTGACAAGAATCATCCACTGTACAATTCATTCATTTTTCTATACAATCACCACACATTTAGTTATTTTTCTACACAAAACTTCATTTATCTTATATTAAATGCTTTTGTGGCTATTGTAACAAATTACCACAAACTTGGCTGATAATTTATTCTTTCACAGTTCTAGAGACCAGAAGTCCAAAATCATGCCAATGGGCTGAAATCAAGGGGTCAGCACTTTGAAGGCTCGAGGGGAAAAATCAGCTCCTTGCCTCTTCCAGCTTCTGGTGGCTGCCGGCATTCTTTGGCTTGTGGTTACATCACTCCAATCTATGTCTCCGTGGTCACATTGCCTTCTCCTCTCTGTCTGAAATCTCCTTTTGACCCCTCTCCTAAGGATACTTGTGATTGCATTTAGGGCCCACCCAGATAATACAGGATAATTTCTCCATCTCAAGGTCCTTAACTTGATTACATATGCAAAACTTATTTTTGCTATATAAGGTAACATTCACAAGCTCTAAGTATTAGGATTTTTTTTTTCTTATAGGACTATTAACAAGACTACCACATCCTGTGTTTGCCTGAAAATTTGAGGGTAGATAAAACATATGAATTAATCATATGGGTTTGGGAATTAAAAGGATTTATTACAGAGTACTGTGTCTGCAACTTCCTAGCTGCGATCTGGGGTAAGCTACTTCTGCTATAATAATATGTATCATCTGAGACCACAAATATAAACTATTTAGCACTTAGTTCAGGGTACTAAGTAAGTCCTCAAGACATTTTAGAAATTATCAGTATCAAGCATTCAGGGCTTAGAGTTAGAAATCCTTGTCTCTTCCATTGGAGAACTCAAGATCTGTTTCAGGAAATGTGAAATAAATAATTTCAGTGGAGTTCAGTAACTGCTATTAGCAAGGGAAGGTCAGGGCCACGGGAACTCAGAATTTGGCCATATAGCCTGCAGAATAGGAAGGAGATGGTATCTGGAATCTTAGTAGATAAGAAGCAGTTGAGCCAGAAGGAAAAGAGAGTCCAGGTAGGTCACCATGCACATAAAAGGGGCATGATAGAGTGTGAGGCTTACTGGGGAGTAATGAATGGGTAGTCTGGGTAGCACCAAAGAGATGCCAGGGTTGGTTCACTGGGGCCATTAGGGCCAGGGGAAGTCTGTTTACTGGACATGCCGTCGGTGCTGTTGCACACACCCTGCAGTTAGGAAGCCTTGGGTTTTGTTAGCACTTTGCTATGGCCGTCTTGACATTCTTAGTGATATTTGAACAAGGAGTTCTACATTTTCATTTTCACTGAGCCCTGCAAATGTTGTAGCTAGTCCAGGTGCCAAGGAGAAGAGTTTAGGCTTTTTCTTAAGGACAAAAACCTCCTATTAAAGGATTTTAAATGCAGGAGAACATGATCAGACTTGGGTTTTAGAAATGTCAGTCACAAGTTGTTCCTGGGAGAATAATGAACGGGAGGACAGTGGAGAAGCTGCTTTAGCGATTGAGGTTGGAGGGTGCTGAGGGTACGGCCTACAGCAGAAAGGGCGATTATTGGAAGGAGGAAGCCTCAGATTTGATAGAGTTAGCCCCCAGAAGCAGCAGGAATTGGATGCTGAATGTAAAAAGCAGGGAGATCAGGATAATTCCCACCTTTTCTTTAGCTCAAAAGACAGAGTGAAGCAGGGCCACCAATGAGACAGGGACCCCGGGTGGTGAGGGGCAGAAAATTCTGTAAGGAATAATGCTGTTTAGTTGTAAGGAATTGTAAAATTCTCCTCCTTTCCCTCCCTTTCCTCCCCTTCCTCCTCTCCCATCTTTCCCCTCCTTTTCCTCTCCCTCCCCCGCCCCCTTCTTCCTCGTCTCTTTGTCCATCTTGTCTACCATCCTCTCCTCTCCATCCTCCTTCCACCCCCCCTCTTTTCTTTCAGGGAACTGGGAAAATCAGTACAAGCCAATAGGAAAAAGGGAGATAGATTTCAGACTTCTCAGAAAGTATCTTTTTTTTTTTTTTAAATATTTATTTATAGAGAGAGGAGAAGGAAGGGAGAAAGAGCAATGTACGGTTGCCTCTCACATGACCCTCCCTGGGGACCTGGCCGGCAACCCAGGCATGTGCCCCGACTGGGAATCGAACCGGGACCCTTTGGTTCCCAGCCCGCGCTCAATCCACTGAGCTACACCAGCCGGGCTCAGAAAGTATCTTTTCCTGTCTGTCCCCTAAAGGACTTTCAAGGTGCCAAGTGCTTTCCAACCTACTGGTCTTGTCCCTGCGGGCAGGATCCCTCTGAGAAGGCTTTTGTCTAATTCCCTTTGCCGCCTCCCCATACCCATGCCTTCATAACCCGCTTGTGTCCTCCTCCCTCTTCACGCTGTTTCACGGCCTCTCAGGAGAGTCTTCACTGTTTCCAGGCACTGCGTTCCAACCCCATTAACACGGACACACACACGCACACGTAAGTCATTCCCCATCATATAGTTCCCTGATTTCCTGTCCTTCCCATTTTTCAGTGCTATCACAACTACAGTAAAATATTTTAATGATTATTTGTATAATGCCTGCCTCTATAAGCATCAGGAGACAAAAACAGTAACTACTTTGCTCACAGCGGTATCTCTTCAACTTGTCACAGCCTGAAAAAGAGTAAGTGATACATCTTTCTGAATGCAGTAATATAAATAAACGAATGAATAGTGAATGAATACAGTAGATTATAATGATGACGCAGGGGGCCACCTCTAAGCACTCAGAAGACAGAAGTCAAATCTTCGTCTTGTTTCCCTTGGAGGCTGTGTACCCAAACCCTGTGAGGTGGGTCTCTGGCTAGAAAGATCTAAGAATAGCAGCTCTGCTAGTGGAATAGTAGACTACTTCATTGTAGTGAGAATTACTTATTGGTCAGGCCTTTACGGTTTACAAACTACTTTTACTTGGATTCTCTCATATCATCTGCACAGTAATACTGAATCAGATAATTATTCTCAACTGCAAATAAGAAAAGGCAGCTTGCAGAGATGTAAATTCCAAAGACGTCATGCAGACTAAATGGCAGAATTAGTATCCCAATGAATGTGTATTTAACTCTGAAGCCCATGCTTTCTTCCCCACATGTTGGTGCCTCTTAAGTTAACAGGCATTTCCCGAGCACCATGTCTGTGTCAGGTCCCGTGCTGTGCACCTGGGCTGCAGAGATGAGCCTGACTCTGCAGCGAGAGGTAGGGAAAAAAAAAGCACACAGAACCAGCCCATACCCAGTGTGGAAGGAACTCAAAGGAAGGGACAACTGAGTCAGTTCTGAGGCTGGCTCAGCAGCTGGGACCTGGGACAGAGTAAAGCTGGGGCATTGCCTTCCTGAGAGACAGGATTAATCCCTGGAGAGCTGACAGGCAGGGGGTTGGGGGAGGCCTGTGGTATAATTGGGGAATGATCTCACACACAGACGGGGAGGGGCCTGGCCCTGTTCACTTTGCTGCCCATGGGCACAGCCCCAGGGGCTGCTGCCCAATGACCACAGGGGATGGCTGGAGCTGCCCTTAATCTTCAAACCTTCCAAGGCCCTTCACCTTCCTTCCAGTATTCTGTCCCCCATTCTGGCAATTTCTCTTCCTGAAACCCGCCTCTGACCTCATTTTTTTCCTCCTAGTTTTGATGAAAGAAAGAGCTGACAAGGGTTTACATGGGTGCTCCTACAGAGGTGCAGAGAAGGGAAATTTGTGCATTAACAAAGGTCATGTTGCATGGAAAAGTCACATGGACCCTAAGAAGTGAAGCCCCCACTGTGAGGTGCCATTCAGTGTGGTCATACCTTTATGTAAGTACGTGGGTAGTACTTGAAGTGAAGGGATGAGGTCTGTCACAACAAAGCTCGTTTCTTCACTCACTTTGGAGCAAGGGAAAGGGAGAGGGACCTAATTTGGTGTATTTCCTCACTCTGCCATTTAAATAAGGTCATGGCCAACTGCTCTATCACCTTCAGGTTCTGTTTCTTCTCTGTAAATTGAGCTCAACAAGAGAACCTACTCTGTGGGATGATTGTGAGAATTAAATCAGAGAATATATGGCAAGTGGTTGGCCCAACATCTGTTATGTGACTGCTTTCTGCCAAAACGGAGCTGTTTGTATGATCTTTCATTCAACATGCACTTGCTCTGATCTTCTGGACACCAGGTGGGGAATGTACAAAGAATTCACAGTCTTTGCTCTCAGAAACTGGTTCATGAGTGGCGACAGACATGAAAACAAGAATCCTATGAACTAAAAGTACTTACTGAGATTAAGAAATGACAAAGAACTTCGGGACCACAGAAGAGAACAGGGCTGTTTCTGAATTGCAGGAGTGGGGGGGAGTCAGGGAATCCTTCACAGAGGCGATAATGAGTTGGAGTTCTCTGCTCGAGATTTCAAGGGACCGGACCCTCCCACATGAGGACACAGAGCTATCCAGTGACTCAGTCAACATGGGGCTTCCTAGCCATGGCCCCTGATTGATCTTATGTGAAGTCATTTTGTGGACTTTGGTTTGAGGTTGGAGGAGGACTTGGGATATCTTGGCTGACTGAAATGACAGAGCATTTAAGACCATGAGCTTTGGAGTCAGAGATCTAGGTTCAGATATAAACTTCACAGCTTTACTTACTAGCTATGTTATCTCAGGAAAGTTACTTAACATCTCTGGACCTCACTTTCATCATCCGCAAAATAATGGTACTAGATAACCAACTTCACAGAGGAGGCTGGTACCCAGTGAATAATCATAGTATGTGTATGTGTATGTGCCTGCACCAGAGAGAGGGAGGGAGGGAGGGAAGGAGGGAGGGAGGCAGAGAGGGAGAGAGTTAATGTATTTTGCCGTGCATCATGCACTCCTGTGTATAATACGCACCCACGTTTTTGGCCCAAACTTTCAGGAAAACAATCTTTCTTTTTAATTTTTAAATTTGATTATTACTTAATTAATTTTTATTATTTATTTATTTATATTTAGATACTTTTTTGTATTATAAAGGAAATTTAGCATTTATATTTGAACATATTATGGTACAAGAAATTTTATGAACAAATAATTACAAAACAGAAGAACAGATACAAAGTATTTCAGGTACTACCCATGTACACGAGCTTCCTTATTTTTCCCTCAGAAATTTGGGCAAAAAAGTGCATTACATATGGCAAAATATGCTAATTTTTGCATACGAATTAGCAATTATTGAGTGCTTAATCTCTATGGTAGAAACTACAGTAATTATTATGAGTGTATAATCCTGTGAAACTGATTCTATGAAACCCATTCTACAGATGAGAAAAACAAAGTTTCAGAGAGGTTAAGTAATTTGTCTTAAGTAACATGCCTAGAAAATAGCAGATTTAAATCAGGTTGCTTGATGGGAAAGCACGTAAGTGTTAGTTGTCTTTCTGATACCCAATTAAGTTCAAGCTGTTCCTCTTGACCTTCAGCCACACCCCTGTGGCTAAGTTTGTAGTTACCATGCAACCCAATTAGAATTAGACCCTTTGAAACATGAAGTCCCTAAAATAGCAGCTTGCCTTTCTTGGGGGTGAAGAGGCCCCACCCAAAGCTTACTCCAGGGCCTTGGAGGCAGGAAAAAAAAGGGAGGAAAGATGGCTTTATTCAAAAAGGTGACACACGTTTTCCAGGGGCTGCCTCCAGAGATGGATGGAGATTCTGAACACA
This sequence comes from Micronycteris hirsuta, assembly GCA_004026765.1. NCBI lineage: Eukaryota > Metazoa > Chordata > Mammalia > Chiroptera > Phyllostomidae > Micronycteris > Micronycteris hirsuta. The sequence goes on from PVJI01001723.1 coordinate 113,230, forward strand.
GTGCTTTTAAACTTCTCATTCGGTTTTTTTCTTGCTTGCTTCAGGCCTTGGGGAGATTGGACTGTTGAGTTTTTTGTTTTTCTTTTTAAATGGAAAAAAGAAAGAAGGGCTTTAAACTGAAGATCTAAGGAAACCGTTTTTCTGTGCCTGTTTCACGGGATGCTATAAATCAAATCAAATTCTACTGCCCTGCTTATTTCCAGGAAAGGGGAACTATATGAGAAAGCTGTAGTGAGGGAGAGAGAGGTTTGGAAAGAGATGGCTTTAGCTTTGAGAAGAAGGGATTTATCTTTTACAATGAGTTTCTTACATTGTTTCACTTGACTGCTTTTTGTTGGAAGGGTCCTATGAACTCTGCCTTGTCCCAGGCGCCGGGGGCAGGGCTCCCACAGTAGTGCAAGTTACAGTTTCTACATGATACGATACTAGACTTTGTCAAAAGTGCAGAGTAGGGCATTGTGAACTAACTCTGGGTCAATTTCTCCTCTTTCAAGTCTTATTTTAAACAAGGGGGGAGGTGTGTTTTAAAATGATTAGCTTTTAAAAGGAGGCTGAGCAAATATAAAGCTTCATAGCAGGAAAGAATGAACCAGGCCAACAAGTTCAAGCTTCTATCTTCTCTTTTGTCTTCACAGGTAAAGCTTTCATACCCCCCTCACACATCATCCCAGCTTCTCTCTAGTTGGAAGCACAGCAATGGAAATTGTAAGGGCAATATAACCTTCGAAGAGGAGACTTTAGTTTAATGATTAGAGAATCTTTCCTTTAAACCTCCTGAAAATGACAAAAATAAAAAGAAAGACAAACAGAAGAAGTAAAATTTACTCTCTCTTGAGTGAAAGTGAAAATAGTTACAACCCAAACCACCAACTTCGATATGTTCTATGCAATACTGTGAAATCTTGTCTGTGGCAGGGGTTGAATGCCGAGATGGTGAGTGTGACTCCCTGGACCTAAAACTAAACTGGGGACAGATTTCCCTAGAAGTGTCACAGTCCTGAAGAGACTTTTGAGTGACACTTGAAAATCTAAGACTGTGGAATCCATTGAGAATTGAAGGTGGTGGGTGGCCCTGGAAGAAGAGAGAGATAGTACCATAGGAAGCCAGGGGCCTGGAGGTGGTTTCTCTACAATGATGTTTATAAGTAGTTATGATAGAGCCTACTCATTCTTTCTTCCCCAACTAGTCTCATCATTTCGTCTCTGGAAAAAAAAAAAGAAATTGAAGTATAGAATGAAAGCAGTGATCATCAGACCACAAATGAGGAGATTTATGACGTACAGAATTTCTATGGGACCTAACTGACCTCCCACCAAACACCTAAAACAGAAGGAATGAACACAGGCTTGCGACCCTGGAAATGTTGAATTTGGTGAGTGTTCTGGAAAACCAGTAAAATAAAAATGTCTATCACCTTCCAGAGTTTTCCTCCCATCTTTTACTTCTGCACCCTCACCATGCAAAATACAACCAATACTTTGTCAGATTCAAAAAGCTATCAGAAATAAACAAACATACAAATCTATGCAAAATCCTTAATAGTCAAAGGAATGAAACAAAGAGAACATACAGTACTAGAGGAAGATTCAAGCAAATCATTTTCCAGTTCCCAATAGCATCAAGGAAATTAGTTACATTGATACCTCTCTTGCATAAAAAATAATGATTTATCATTTGAAAAGCAAGACCTTTAGTAAAATTAAATCATAGAAGGTGAGAAGAGCCCAAGAAATAAGCAAAGAAAAAATTTAAAGTATCACTGAGATAAAAGCCACATGAAAAGTCCCAAAAGTATAGTAAATTCAACCAAAACAGTCAAATATAAGATTGTACTTAAAAAGATTATGTAAGAAAGTATTTTTATAAAATAAAGATGATTTAATAGAAAGAAATATCACTGTATCCTATGCCAAGAAATTTTTATATGGAATGATAAGCACAGACCCTAGTAAATGTATTATATTCCAATTCTACTCATGCTACTACTACTACTAACAATAATATAGAAACAAAAAGTTCAAGCTGCCTTGTGTTTTTCCACAGCAATGTGTAATGCCAGAAGACAGTGAAGGAGTTTCCATAAAGTTTGGAAGAAAGGAAATTGGACTCATTAATCTTATATCCAGCTATAGTTTGTCATTGGAATATTATGCTAACAGCTCTACATCCTCAAACATGCAGAAATTCAACCAAAAGCATAAACCTTCCCTGAAATTAAAAGAACAGATGGTAGAGAAAAAATGCACCCAATGAAGAGGTGAAATAAAAATCAGGAGTAACAAGTCATAGTAAAAAGGATTTGGTGGTGAACATGAAATTCATTTACATATATAATTAATATTAATGACTGAGTGTTATTTTTATCTAGTGGAAAAGTATTATAAAACTTGACAATGAATAATAATATTTAAAATCAGGAAATGGAGAAAGCAAGTAATCAAGAGATACCATTTAGGGTAAAAGCACATGATTTTAAAAAATGTCTCCATTCTCAACGTTTTTAATAATATTTTCTTTCCTTTAACTTTAGTGGGGATTTTATATTTTTGTAAAGAAATTTTTATTTAAAGTTCAGTAGTTCCTTTAGTTTCAGAGTGGGTTCTATTTTCCGTTAAATTCAATAATAATAATAATCATATTCTTTATATTTTAAATGGCTTACATTGGATGACTGTGGTTTCACTGAGATGTGACATATGGGTAATAACTGGTTTCAAAATGTATTTATCTGTGACTTTTTTTCCTTAATCAAAGAAGACATTCTAATGAAACAGTAGACTAGCGATCGAGTAGAATTAGATCAAAATGAAAATCTATGAAAGGGAAGAAAAAAGAATAAAGAAAAAGAGAGGATGATGAGGACTTAGGAAACAATATTATGGTTTTAGAATACTCCACAAGATAATAAGCCATACTCCATAGTAAAGGAGAATGTTGCAGGAAACATGTTACAACTGTGAGTTCTGCCAAGCTTAACAAGTCTCATACTCTCTCTGACACCAGTATGCCCTGGGCATTCAAAATGCAACAACTTCCTATGGATTTAACCTTTTCAGAGTCATCAGCAAGTCAACAGGAGTCACATTTGGTGGGATTTACTTATATCTTCTGATATATATATATATGAAATATTCTGGTATTTCTTAGTAATATATAACTAAGGAGAACTATGTTCCTCTTTCAAGAGTTCTGTCATTGGACCCAAGATTCTGATATCTTGCCATGATAACTATAAGCTCTGTGAAGAATATAGAGTGTATGTTTTTGTATGTTAAATCACCATCCTTCAGAATCTGACAGAGTACTTGGCAATAGTAGTACTTAATAAATATTTGGGAATAGAATAAATGAATTAGTAATGTACAAATAAATATTAAGCTTAGTTCCCAAGGTCAACTAGTCAGGGAATGAAAGAACTGGAATTTGACTTTCGGCTTGCTTTAACTCCAAAGTCCCTCTGCTCTTTGCTACACAGTCCTTCCTTTCCTAAGCTCTGGAGAAAGGAACAGCAGAAACTCTTTTCATGAAACCCTGTGTTAAGTGCCAAGTGACACTTTGGCAGCCCTTACTAGACTGTGTGCCTCCTGTGGATGATTATCCTTCTGATATGTATTTCAGGAAAAAAAATATTAGAAGAGATTACTTCCGAAGAGGGCACTCAGATTGGAAACAGCCCTCCGCCCACTCTCCACTCAGCCCTCCCTTTGGTCTGCCAGGAGGTAGGAGGGCTGGCATTCTGCCCTCTCATGGTGCTATCCCCTAGCACAACTTTAGGGGGCACTGTAAGATTTCAGTGCAGTGGTGACTTTGGTATTTTGGAAGACTGCCTTCTGTGATGAGATATTTGAAATGCACCTTTCATGAATTAGTTTCAGAAAGTATAGTGCTAACCACGTCCATAGTCTGGAGTGTGGTGTTAGATGACCAGTACCAAACTTGGAGAGGACAAGGTCAAAGGTTATGTGACCATTAGAGTAATATTCACGTGCAGGGTATAAAAGTGAATGAAGAGAAGATGTAAAAAGTGAGAAAAAATTTAATTGGAAAACATTGTTAGAGATGTGGCCTCTTGCACATGGGGGGAGACGAGAGCTCGATCCACAGTGGCTGATTATGAATGCATGCCTGCTAAAGCCTGGTGGAGAAAAATCATGCCTGGTGTCTGTTCTGTGATAGATGGAAAGGAGCGGTTTTATTGGGAATGACCTGTTCTGCTGGAGTTCACCGCAACAGAAGCACACGCTTCTGATGAGCCAGAGGGTGATCACCAGAAAAGAGTAGGATAGGAATCATCCTAAAAATGCTGTTCACAAAACGGACTTCGTTGATGGGCCCCGGGACCCCAGTATGACAATCCCTATGAGACAACTGGAGGCCAAGAAATTGCAGATGGCTCTCATGTAGGTTGTGGAATGCATATCCAGAAGCTATAGAGGTCTTTATACAAAGAACTCACAAGCATGCCACTAAAAAGTATGTTTTGAATATCCACCAAACTTAGTTTTTACTCCCTGTAGGCCCAAAGGAAACTAACGCCAGGTTATATCAGCATTGACAAAGGGAGACTTTTCCTGATCTTTTTCTTTCCCCAGTTCTCTGCTTCAATCCTGGAGGAGCCAGGGGCAGCCTGAGCGGGTGGAGGAAACAGGGAAAGTGACTATGAGCACCACACCTGCTGTAGGCCTGATCTCGGGAAAGAAACTTAGACCATAAATCAAGTTACAGTTGTGATAATTCCATAGAATTGAACATATTAATCATTGAACTGAGGCTGTTCAGAGGACGTTGTTATTATTGGAGAGCAACCAGACTACACATGGAGCCAACTCAGTATTACATCCAGTCACAGGAGAACTAACATCCAGAATGTGACTGAACAGGCAACAGGGGGAAAGAATGGAGTGATTTCCCTCCACCCACCCACAATGACATTTGGAGAACCGATCTTTCAATGTCTTGGTTATACTTTTATTGTTTGCAGGGGGGGAGCTAGAGGGTACAAAGCTCAATGGGATTTGAATTCCATCCACTCTCCTAGTATAACCTTACCCTATGCAAGATTTCCTACTAGTATTATTAAAACAACTAGTATCAATTACAGAGCATTTGGTGCATTCCACATACTATGCCAAGTGTTTTATGAAAATGAACTAATTTTTAATATATTTTATTGATTATGCTATTACAGCTGTCCCAATTTTCCCCTTTGCCCACCTCCACCCAGTATCCTCATTCCCTCCAGCAATCCCCTCCTCCTTAAGTTCATGTCCATGGATCATGCATATAAATTCTTTGGCTTCTCCATTTCCTATACTATACTTAACACTCTACTGTCTATTTTGTAACTACCAGTTTATGATTCTTAATCCCTTCAACTTTCCCCTCATTCTCCCCCTTCCCCCTCCCAGCTGATAACACTCCAAGTGATCTCCATATCTAAGATTCTGTTCCTGTTCTAGTTGTTTGCTTAGTTTGTTTTTGTTTTTTTTCTCAGATTCAGCTATTGATAGTTGTGAATTTGTTGCCATTTTAATGTTCATAGTTTTGATTTTCTTCTTTCTTTAAATAAGTCCCTTTAACATTTCATATAATAATGGCTTGGTAATGATGAACTCTTTTAGCTTTACCTTGTCTGGGAAGCACTTTGTCTTTCCATTCTAAATGATAGCTTTGCCAGACAGAGAAATCTAGGTTGTAGGTTCTTGCTTTTCATCATTTTGAATACTTCTTGCCAGTCCCTTCTTGCCTGCAAAGTTTCTTTTAAGGAAACAGCTGATAGTCTTGTGGGAACTCCTTTGGAGGTAATTCTCTGCTTTTCTCTTGCTGCTTTTAAGATTCTCTCTTTACCCTTTGGTATTTTAATTATCATGTGTCTCTTTGGGTCCAACTTGTTTGGGAGTCTCTGTGTTTTCTGGACTTGTGTGTCTATTTCCTTCACCAAATTAAGAAAGTTTTCTTATATTATTTTTTCAGATAAGTTTTCAGTTTCTTGCTCTTCCTCTTCTCCTTCTGGCATCCTTATGATTTGGATGTGGTACATTTGGAGATGTCCTAGAGGCTCCTTGATCTATCCTTGTTTTTTTTTTTTGTTTGTTTGTTTGTTTCCTTTTTTCTTCTTGCTGTTCTTATCAAATGCTTTTTTCTTCCTTATGTTCCAAATTGTTGATTTGATTCTCAGCTTCATTCCCTCCACTGTTGTTCCCCTGTAGATTTTTCTTTATTTTACTTAATATAACCTTCATTTCTGCCTGGTCTTTTTTATGCTGTTGCCATACTCAATGAGTTCTTTGAGCATCCTGATAGCCAGTGTTTTGAGCTCTGCATCTGATAGGTTGTTTATCTCAGTTTCGTTTAATTCTTTTTCTGGAGTTTTGTTCTGGTCTTTCATTTGGGCCATATGTCTTTGTCTCCTCAATTTGGCAGCCTCCTTGTGTTTGTTTCTGTGTATTAGGTAGAGCTGCTTTGACTCCCTGTCTTAGTAGTGTGGCCTATTGTAGAAAAGTATACCTGTAAGTTGTGTGAGGTGGTGCCTGAGGAGATCACCAGGGTGGGACAACCTGTTTCACCACTTTGTGGCTCTTGTGGGGGAGGGCTCAGAGAGGGGGCAATGCCAATGCCTGGATTCTGGAGGTTTGCCTTAGGAAAGCTGTCTCTTGCTGTTTCCAGTCACTTCACTTTCTCCCCATATACCACTTATAGTCTTCCAGCTAGAGTATAAGTGGTATACTTACACTTGAATCCTAGAGGGGGGTGGGTCTGCCTAAGTCCTAAGTCCATGTGGGACTTTAAGAGGAGTCTTCTGAGAATGCAGCAGTTTATTCCACTGCTCCAACCCCTGCAGCTTTTTACAGCTAGAAGTTATGGGGATTTATTTTCATGGTGGTGGACCCCTGGGCTGCTGGGTTGTTGGGTTTGGGACTGGGATCTCTGGCTCCCAAAATATCCCTTCCAATTTTTATCTACCACATGTGAATGTGGGACTGCCTGTTCCACTGCCTCTCCACACCACTCTGCAGCTCCATGCTTCTCAAGCCTCTCCGCACCTCTCCACTTCTCTGCCCGTCCTACCTGCCTGGATGAATGTGGCTTCTTTAAATCCTTGGTTGTCAGACTTCTAAACAGCTCAATTTTCTGATGGTTCTGGGTGATATTTGTTTTATAGTCTAGTTGTATTTTTTTCTGTAGTTGTGTGAAGAGGCAAAGCATGTTTACCTATGCTTCCATCTTGACTGGACTGAAAATTAACTACTTTAACTTGTTATTAACCATCCCAAGGAGGTAGGCATCATCATCTCTTATTACAGATGAGAAAACAGGCTAAGTTAGGGAAAGCCCTTTAACCGACATCAAATGACTAGTGAGTGGCAGAGTTCAGGTTTAAGCACAACCCTAAACCAATCAAAAGCTTCATCTATGAACCATGACCCCATTTCCTACCTGTTAAGATGTTGAGAAGATACTTGTGATAAAGGCTTTGTTAGTCTCTATACTCTGAGGCCGTGGAAAGGACTAACCTTAAATAACACACTCCAACTTCATTCTTCCATTGCTGCAAGAGTACCCTTTGTAAAGCAGCAGAAATCAACTTAGAGTTTCTGCTTGTTGCAATTAGCTCTGCTTCATAACAACACATTAAATAAGTTTAAATACTTGAATACACGAGAATCTTTTTGCTACAACGGCCATATCTCCTTTAAATCTCTTTTTTCCAGTTGAACCATCTCAGTAATGTCTAACATTTGTCATCCTTTAACTTTTCCTTAAATGATACCAGTTAAATGTAGCTTCCCCTACTCTTGTTTCCACTGTGAGGTAGGGAGCACTTTGCTCACTACATAATACCATAGGCAACTTAAACATCTATGTACCGTTAGACTTTAAAAGGGAATGTTTGTTGGTTGGTTAGATTGATAACTCTTCATCATACCCTTCTTCATCAGGATTCTTTATTCCAGATTCCCAGCAGTTTGTTACTATATCTCTAAAGCTGCTCTGATTATATTAAATCTTGACTTTACCCCTCAAGGGGTTTAATATCTGCTTTATTTTGCTGAGAATAATGACCTCATTAGTATTATTTTTACAGTTCATGCTTCTTCCTTCCCTCTTAGTGATCTTTTAATTCACCCCGATACATTTGAGCTTGTCTGCTTTTTGACAAATAATCTCATGACATTCAAGGAGCAGTTTTCTAGACATTTAGAAACAGGGTGAGACTTCATGGTGAATGTTAATGATAAGAGCAACTTTTTGCAAGTTCTCGATTTAGAGATGCATTGATTTTAAGTAAAGATGTGAATACAAAAAGAAAAGGAAGCAGGAAAGGAAGGCGAAATTTGTAAAGGAGGGTGGAGAAAAAAAGAAAGAAAAAGGGGATGGAGGCATCTAAATGATGGAGATGCATAAGAATGAGCCTGGTTAGTGACGAATGCCATTTAGTAAGCAATTACTACATTCCAGAAATTCTCAGAAAAGTGCTGTACCCACATTACATTATATAATTCTCGATACAACATTAAATGCTAAATATTCTTTTCCTCATGTGACTGAGAAAACTGAGGCTTAGAGATCTTAAATCACTTGCTATAGGTCTTAAAGTGATTAAGTTGCTTTATGATTCACACATAGTTTCTTTCTTAATTTCAAAGTTACCATGCCTTAACCACTGTGCTACATGCTTCCTAAGTAAGAAGGATCTAAAAGATGGTGTGGAAAACAAGCAAACAAAGAAACAACCCCCCCCCCCCAAATCTCTGATGTAGAAGAGAGGTTGAAGAGAATATAAGACTATTGGATCTAGTTAGAAGGCTGAAACTGGGGGAAACAGGGACTAATGTTTCAGGAGAAAGGTGGTCTACACAGTATTGGGGGTGCTAGAAGATGATAGCACCACTTTTAGCCTGAGAATAGACCAGTGGTTTTCGACCTGGGGCAAGTCTGTCCCCCAGAGGATATTCAGCAATGTCTGGAGACATTTTGGGTTGTCTCAGTGGCTGTGTGGAAAGGGGGAAGGGATGCTAGTGGCCTTTAGTGGGTAGAGGCCAGAGATGCTGCTGACCATGCTGCAATGGTCAGGGTGGCCCCCACATCAATGACTTGACCCAACATGTCAGTGATGCTGAGGCAGAAATCCTGGAATGGAATACTGTTTACTAATCTTTATTAAAGTTATATTTTTATCTCATGAATATCAAATAGCACCTTTTCTGCCTGGCGGGACTGAGATTAAAGGCTGCATGTACTAAAGGGAATGGAGTTGCCATCAGGGAAGAGGGAAGAGGAACATGCTTTGGGATGGGATTTAGAGCCCTGGAGGAGTGTGCTGCGCATGAACTTGTCACTGTTAATACTACGTTCTGGGCTAAGACTATGCGCCTCTGTCCTTTGCATGGGTGGTTTCTGGGTTTAGCTAGAAAGAATTGGTTTCTGAATCAATACTCAATGATTATAGCAGATTTGTCTGTCACCTGTGTTTTTGCTATTCCTTCTGTACGAAGAAAATCAATGCGCATTTTTAGTTTTAAAAGAGGATCTGTGACCTGCTATATTTAACATCTTAAGGGAGGACTGAAATATTTACTTTCCATAAATTTGCAAAAAGGAAGATATTTTTCCATCCACCCTACCCACTGCATGGTTTTCCACTGACAGCTGCATATGTGGACATCCTGCCATATATCTCTGGAGGGAAGGAGACCTGGGAGGGGTGGGCAGGCCCATGAATGGGGCCATTGACTCAGCTGTTCCTCGATGGGCAGGCGTGATTGCTTTCAGGGGCCAGTTCCCCCACTGTGACTGCATAGCTAGGTCACCGCCAGTGGACGAGTTTCACTCAGTAATTCGCGGTTGATTTATACTTGGGTCAGGGATGTGGTGGGCAGTGTCAACTGCAACCCCAGGCTCCAAGGGCAACGTTCCAAGCTTGGACTCCTAACAATTATGCCCTGTTGATGGAGGCAGGGAAAAAACTAGCGTGGGTCACTCCAGGCATGGGTGGGAGAGGACAGGAAAAAGGAGGAAATGGTTTCTGTGGATTATTGCTAGGGCTTTTTGAGAAGTAAAAACATGATTTTGAGAAGCAGATGGAGGGCTCTCAGGAGCATGTCACTCCCACAGCTCTTAGGATGAGTAAATAGGCTGGTACGAGCAGGTCTGTCTCATTGGCCTCCTTGGGGGCTACTCTTGTCTTCTCCAGCCAGGCTGACCACTGTCTCTTAGTCCCTCTAATAGGGCATTCTCCTCTCCTCAAGGTCTTTGCAAAAGCCATCCCTTCATCCTGGAAAAGTTTGCTCACTAACCCTTCTCCTGACAACTCCTATCCATCCTTAGGATGTGGTTGGAATGTAACTTCCCTGAATTTGTAGATGAGATTGAAATTCTGTTACATGTTTCCATGGTAAGTGGGTCTTCTTCATTGAGTTATCCCAGCTGCAGTCCCAGAGGTATGTATTGCATCTGTGAGTTCCACAAGGGCTAGGACATACCTGTCTCGGTCGTCCCTGTTTTTCCCGTATTTAGCCCAGCACTTGGCCCACAGTAGGTATGGCTGAACATACCACCAAGTAGGAAGTGATGAAGGTGAGAAAGAAGGAGAAAAGGATGAAGAAAAGGAAGGAAGGAAGAAGAGAGAAAGAAGAGAGAAGTCCACATGAAAAAAACATCAATCATCATGTTCAGCTTCTGGACTTACCTGTAAGACACTGGAAGAACTGAAGGCTAAAATCTAGACCTCCTGAATCTCAATCTAATAAAATAAGCAAATAAACACAATAAACCTAGAGGGAGTATACAGAAAGAGGTCAACTCTCCTACTTGGGGGGAGTATTGAGTTTATTGTGTGTCACTGTGAGCCAATGCCTCAGGTTAGTCCACCAGGTCACCACAGGTTCTGCTTCCAGCATTACTGAGAGAACGATTAGGGACATTAGCATTGATTGAGCAGGACGTTTAGGCCAAGGACTGCGCAGAGTACATCACATACACTTTTTCTTTTCATCCTCAGAAAACCCACATTCAGTTAAGGATTGTTCCCCAGTGATGTTAATGGGGAAATTGAGGCAGAATTGGGTGAAAGCATGCTGCCCTGGGCTCTTGGAGACCTTATGTATTTATGCCCTCTCCTGATCCCATGCTTACCGGATGACTTTTAATTACACTTCACTTCAAATATCACTTTTTGGGGGGGAGGTTCTTCTTATTTTCCTCACTAGGTCGAATGGTCCCTTTACAGGTTTGTTTCCACTTCTCCTTCTTTATACCCGTCATAATTCTAATTGAGCAGTTTTGAGTGATTAGTTGACCACTTCTCTGGAGGCAAGGCACATGTCTGGACTGGATTGCTATTGTTTCCCCAGCCTCTGAATAGTCCCTGGCACATAATAGGTTGCCAGTAAGTACTTAACAAGAAATAAGTTAGATCTTTTCATTGTACATTTATTGTGCTTTGGGCCCTCTGCTGGACTCTGGATACAGAGAAAACCTGTACACAATCACTGCTTTAAAGGGGCCAATAGCCACAGGGGGAAAATGTACTAATGAACTGTTATTGGTAAGTGAGAGCTCAGTGGAGTCCCTGGGAGAGAAAAGGATAGAAACAGCTGATTTTACCGGGGGATAGTTTTTAGGAAATGTCTTCTGGAGGAAAGGAAGCGTGGTGGGTGCCCTCCAAAATGAGAAGGCACCTGTCAGGTGTGCAAGATGATACGTGGTTGCGGGGAAGGAAATGCAATTGGAGGGAGTAAGGTGAGCAGAAGGAATAGAAAAGGAGCTGTGAAAGAGAACTATGTGTTCGGCAATTGCCGATAGCTTGGTTTGTCTGGGGCACAGGATTAGTTCAGAGGCATGGCCAGGGTGAGACTGAAAGAGTCGATGAGCTAGATCATGGCATATTTTTCATGCTCGCTTCGGGCACTTGAACTCTTCATTGTAGGTGAGAGCAAATGCGTGCTGATAGTGGAGCACCGCTGGAAGACTATTCAGTATGCTACCATTCTGAAGAATGTGGGTAGAAATGAGTAAGATAAATTCCCTCCTCCAAGCATCTTATTAAATATGTAACAGTAGTCAGGCTCTGATCTGTTTGTCCCTGAGATACCAATGCTGAAATGAAGCAACCTGAGAGCAATCACAAAGTCCCCCTCCCACCCCGTTCGAGTATCCAGAATGGCCTGAGACTTTCAGAATGAGCAGTCATGGGGGGTGTGAAGAAAGGAAGGCTCCCTGTGGGAAGAGGGTACATAACTACAGGAGCTCTTCCTGGAGAAACGGGGTCACAGTATCAATTATACAATGCATAGAGAAAAGCGAATTTCCAATGCACATACTTTCTCTGTTCTGAAATATCTTTACTTTTTTTTTTTTTTACAACTGTGGTCTGAAAAGACTTTCCATCTCCGACTCAGATAACTGCTCCAATTTTACAATCCTCCCATATCCTCCACTTAGCTAATCTTTAAGGAACATCTACTTTGTGCCAGGCACTTTCACAGGCATTTACTTATATCATCACATTTAACCCAATAACGTGTGAAATCAGTTTAAAAAAAAACACCATTTTACAGGTGAGAAAGCTGCAGGAAGAGTAGGAAGTGGTCCAGCACAAATTTGTTTTTCTAAATATCCTACAACAAAACCTAAGAAACTGCCAATATATTCTATTACACAAGAGGCATTGTAGTTTGGATTTAAGGATACCAAAAATGTAATAATTAAAACACCATTTTATGTTAGCAAAGGAATTATACAATAATTATTATCCCACAATTGTCCACTATTCCCTATGAAGTCAGCAGACTTCACACAAACCCAACCTTCACACCTTTCAAAGCTGGAAACGGAGGCCCGGAGGAATTCAGTGCTGACCCAAGGGGATAGCATGCTAGGGGCAAAGCCAGGACTGGACTCATATTTATAATGCCCGTTCTGCTGATCTTGCCACTAGAAGTTGCAGATTCTAATGCTAGATTCAGACTCTTGCTCCTGATTTTATTTTCTTCCTGCTTTAAGCTATATTGAGGAGAGTGTGGATTTGGAAGCAAGTTGACCTTGGTCCATATCCAAGCTCTGCCACTGACGTCCTCTGTGGCTGTGAATAAATTCTTCCCTGGGTTTGAACGTCCCATCAAATGGAGTGAAAAATGTGTCTGTAGTAGGTTTGTAATGAGTGTAAATAAGTTGGCACACACATAACTTATATGTAACTTAATACATGTTAGTTCTCCAGAAGATGGAAGGGAGGTGCAGCAGCCAGGATCACCTAGATACTGAAGCCCCACAGTACTCTCCAAGGATGTGAACTTTTTTTGCTCCCTCCCCCTGCCAGGATTTATTTCTTCTCTCTGTGACTGTGCCATCTGAGGGGGAAAACAGGTTGGAAGCTTTCTTAAACTTAATTGAAAGACCATCTGGGATTCAAGGAATGCCTCTCTAGGGTCTCCATGTCAGGAGGGCTTTACATTCACCAGTTGAGCAGACAGTTACTGTGCTGGGTAGATAAAGCCATTCCATTATTTATCCACCCGTAAAACTCTGTCCTTCCTTGTCTGGGCTGAGGTGTTAGTTTTATGATATAAGGGCTGACTCTGGGTTGAGGTTACTCTTTAATCTCTTGTTTCAAAGAGGGGATTTTCTTAGAAATAGCAGAAACAGGGCTGCCTGTTCATGGAAGGACACTTTGCTGAAATAGTGGGGCTTTGAAAGTCCGTCTAGGAATGGAGGTGGCTGAATTGCCAGACTTGGATTTGGTTAAAGGAATCTGTGACAGACACATCCCTTTTAGGTTAACCTTAGCCTTACTAGAGTTTAGGAGCAGAATGAAGCATGTTTTGCATTTTGAAGGTAGAAACCATGCCCTTTCCTTCCTTCCTCCCTCCTTCCTTCCCTCTTATTTATTTTTTTAGAAGTTTACTATGGCTATGTGTGTAGAAAGACATGCACGTACTCTCACACTTTCCAGTGGAAAAGAACAAGATTCAGACACGTCTCCATATGTCACCAACCTTACAGCTTTCTAGAATTATGTCATTTTTTTTTCAAAATTTGAGAAGTCTCCTTGACCAGATGTTTTCAATATAGAGACAGAAGTGGTATCTTTTTTTCCATTTCCCATTAAAAGTCTGCTTTTAAGTACTCATAAGTTCCTTTTTCTTTTAATAAAATTTTGACCTGGTTAACTCCTGTGATGAGACACTGCACCAGTGACTGGCTGACAGGACATTGACTGAGATTAAATCAAAGACGATATAGTACCGAAGCATTTCCTCCTCATTTGAGGAAGGTATATGGAGTGCCTGTCACGTGGCAGACTCAGTGCTAAAATTAGAGCATAAATTATAAAATTATGCTATAAAATTTAGCTATAAAATGATAGCATAGAAAACACACACACACACACACACACACACACAGCCCTTGCCCATTCAGAGCTACTTTCCTATAACTTTGTTATAATTTCATGAATTTGGGTATTTTCTAAAATTAAAACTTTACTATTTAGAGCAATTTATGGTTCTCAGCAAAATTAAGAGGAAGATACAGAGAGTTCCCATGTGCCCCCCGCCCCCACACATGCACAGCTGCCCCCATTACCAACATCCCCCATTCGAGCGGTACGTCTGTAACAACTGATGACCCTACACTGACATGTCGCAGTCACCCAAGGTCCACAGTCCACATTAGGGTTCACTCGTGGTGTTGTACACTTCATGGGCTTGGGCATATTTATAATGGCAACTGTCTATTACTATATAATCATACAAAGTATTTTTATTGGCCTAGAAATCATCTGTGCTCCACCTATTTATCTCTATCTGTCCTCGAAACCTTTGCAACCCTGACTTTTTACGGTTTCCATAGTTTTCTCTTTTTCAGAATATCATTTAGTTGGAATCATACAGTGTGTAGCCTTTTAAGATTGGCTTTGTTCACTTAATAACATGCATTTATGTGTCCTCCTCTCACTCCCAGCTGGTATACCAGCAAGCACTCTGTGGCCCCACAGGTAAATGGTAGAGGCACTCTCTCACCTACCAGCACATCCACTGTGCCCTTGGCAGAGACACGACCTCTCACCAATCGGTCTCATCACAGAGACATGCTTTCTTGCACCAAGCCAGATTCCACCAGCACCAAATGGCCATTCCTAGGTCCCAAATGGCAAAGGCAGTCTGTCCACCGGTTTCACAGCTGACCTCTCCCAGGTCCCCATGGCCAAACAGCAGAGACAGAGGGTTCCTGATGTACCCAAAAACCAGTACAGTTCAAACCATGCCCCCATAAGATCAGAAAACAAGCAAAGAAACCAAACAAGCAAAGAATAACCGTACCCAAGAGTGAGGTTTCCTTTCCTCCAGGTTTAAGACTTTCACAACCTTTCTCTACCTTTTCTCATTCAGATTTAACCATAACCCACTTTCATCCTTGTGTTTCTCCACACTGGGAAGGGTCATACTCAAACTCAGTATCTGGCAGCTAAAAAATCCATAGATTTGCAAGCACATGAATAAAGTAAGAGTAACATTGTCATCCTGTACTGGAGGGTCACTGTCATTTTCCAGAAGAGGAATTTCAAGTCTCTGTCTAGAGTGCAGGTCCAGCTTTCCCTTGCAGCATTAACCACAGCCGCAGGGTCCACGCCCTCCTCAGGAGGTGCCTGTTTTATCCCTGTGTGGTAGACCCAGCGCTTGATTCCCATCAGCTTTAGGGAAGAATGTGATGTCAACAGGATGGCATAGGGACCAGTCCATGGTTCAGCTAGCTGCTGTTCAGGACCTTGAGTCTTCCAGGCCTCTCATCTGTCTCTGGGTGTGGTTAGTTTAAAAGGCACTGATTGGATTTTAGCTATCTGTTTCCCTGAGTAGGGTGACTTAAGCTATTTACTCTCTGATGGGGGAGGGGAACAGTAAACTTTTTACTCTTTAAGTATCCTTGGTTTAGGGAAGATAGGATTCTACAATTTACTAGATGGCTGTAAACGATCTATTCTATTTTTCCTTTTTTTTTTTTTTCCTTAAGTTTTGGGCATTCCCTTCTCCAGTGGCCCTCCTCCTTACAATAGGCACATTGATTGGCACATACTGAGCCTCTCCTCCTTCCTTTAGCGCCCTGCTTCCTCCTCGGGCCTCACCACCCTGTTTCTAAGAACATCGTGACCTGCTTTACCGTCCTTGCTTCCTGGGCATTGTAAGCTTTAAAGGCTGGTCTACCAGCTGAGAGGGATGGGGCATCCCCAAAGCCCCATCTAACTTCTGGAGTTTCCTTCTAACATCTGGGGCGCTTTGCCCAGTAAAAGTCATGTTCACCATCCTCACATTTCCTGGTGCCTCTGCATCAGCATCAGAGAGCTTCCTATAGGCCTGATGGGGATAAAGGGGGAAGGGTTTTCAGGAACATATATAAAGGACACATGGACAAAGCCAAAGGGGAGTAGGATCAAGGATGGGAAGTGGGGGTGGCTGGGGTGGGGGGGAGTGGTTGGGGAAAAATGGAGACAACTATACTTGAACAACAATAAAAAAATGTGAAAAAAAAAATTCAGAAGGGTCCTCATCTGGTCTTTGTTGAATAGCCAGTATCACAATGAGGCTCTTTTATTTGGAGACCCCGTTCTTAAGCCCTTCCAGTACGTACTCTCTGTAATGTTCCAGGAAGGCTAGGCCCCCACCATTTGGGTTCCAGTTAGGCTCTGTCAAGGGAATTGCACCAGCTTGGTTGGGGTGCCATCGGAATTCTCTTCGTAGAGATATTGGGCCTCTTCATTGGCCCTGTTTATAACCAGCTGTCTCTCATCCACAGTTAGCAAGATATTTAGGAGAACCTGTACATCTGCCCAGTTTGGATGGTTAGTGGCAAAAATGGAGGCAATAAGATCTGCCATTCTCCAAGGATCCTCCCTGAATGAGAGATTGGAGTTCTTCCAATTCAGTAAGTCTGAAATGGAGAAAAGAGTATGGACCCAACTATGGCTAGCAGGCTGGCCTTGCTCATTCACTCCACTACAGGATTTTGCCTCAAAGGACACTGCCTTGCTCTGGGTAGGGAGGCCCCCTGGCCAGACTGTGTACCCTGATGGGTCTTTAAGGGAGGGACCCATCCTGTGTCATACAGGGGTGGAGCCATTGGCTCCGTGGTCTCTACTTAGGGGCAGCTCACGAAGGGGGTGGTGGCAAGAAAGCTCCTCCTGCCACCAACCCTGGGTCTCCTGAGTCCAGAACATCAATGAGGTTTATCTTTTCATTCCCCCTTTCTTCCTGTGTCTTACTATTGGGAAGAGGTTTTGAGACCTTCTCCCTACTCTGTATCTTCAATCGATTCTCTGTTCCTGGAGAAACCCTGTTATGCAACAACATAAATGCATTGACACAATGGATTTCATCCCATCTGCCCAACTGTTGGCAATACTGCTTCAACTGAATGATGGTACAATAACTTAGGGAGCCACGCACGGGCCACCTTTCTTCACAATACAGAACATAGGTGGGCTACACAGCATTTAAGTAATTAATCAAAATCCTCCCCAGAGCTCCCTCTAGGAGCCAGCACAGAACTGCCCTATTGGCCCCCATGTACAGACCAAAAGCTATAACCAGAAAAATTCAAGAAACCTGAGAACAGATACAGAGCACTGGTATCTGCAACTCCATTATTCCAAAGAGTGCTCACAAGCAAATCTGCCAACCAGTCTCACAAACCGTGGTCCCCACACAATGGCTTTCCCAAAGCAGTCCTCACCTGGACCTTGTTTCATGGCCTTTACACAGACTGGTTCCTTTTTTTACCAGCCAGGTGTGTTTAGGTGGCTGGCACCTCCAGTGGGCATGCAGAGGAACTCCCAGAGACTGGGGAACCCACAGTCCCACTCCTGGGGTCAACCAGCCACAGGCAGCTAGGATCCTGCCAGAGTCACCATTGCTGTTACCAAACAGCAAGTTGGGGTCCTGCCGCCCACTGCCACCTTCTAGGCAAAATTCCAGAGGCTGGTATTTTTGGTGATAAAGGAAAGGAGTCTTTATTCAAAAGGTTCACAATTTGGAATAACAGTGACTAATAGCATGCATTAGTTGCTTAAGCCTATCAATTAAGGCTAAACTCTTTAATTCTTTAGTTAGAGGTTTAATCATCTAAATCTATTAATTAAGGCTAAACTCTAACACCTCAGTTCTCCTATCATTTCCCCCTGACCGTTTTTAATGATCATATTTCTACAGGGTTATTTTATAAACTAAAACAACATAAGACACAAGAGTTACACACTTTTGGAAGAATGACAGACAGGCTTCTGCCTCAGAGCTCCTCCCCTTCAGAACACCCAAAGAATAGACCTGCTGCCCTCTGCCAGGCCAACCCAATCCTAGGCTGTACCTGGAGTTCCTTCCTGTCCAAAATACCTTGCGTTGGAAAACGCAGGCAGCTGCAGCACAATCATCCAGGCATCCTTGAGGAGGGACGGAGGGAGAGAGAGGGAGGAACAGAGAGAGAGAGGGAGACCATGCCCTCCTGAGAGCCTGAGAGCTTACTTCTTTTATTTCAAATCTTGTCACCCATAATTCCATGTGCTCAGGAGGCATTCAGCTTCTCAGCCAATCCCATCCTAGACTGCTTACCGTAGCCTCAGGGAAACTCCTCCTATGGCCCCTCCCCACTTCTCCCCAGTGATCTGATCAGATCTCACTGTATCATGATTGCCGGATTGTATGGTACAACTATGTTTAGTTTTGTGAGAAACTGCGAGGTGTTCTTGCAAAGTGACTGTACCATTTTGCATTCCCACCGGTAATGAATGAGAGTTCCTGCTGCTCCACATCCTTGTCAGCATTTGGTGTTGTCATGTTCTGGATTTTGGCCAGTCTAATAGGTGTATAGTCGTACCTTGTTGCTTTATTTTACATTTCCATGATGGTATATGATGAGGATCATTTTTTATATGCTTATTTGCAATCTATCAATCTTCTTTGGTAAGTTGTAATTTATTTATAAAATGGAAATAAAAGTAACCATCTACTAGGGTAGTTATGGGAGTTAAACGATATGATATGTATGAAAGTGAGGGAACATGGCCAGCTGGTTAAGAGGGCATCTCTGAAGCCATAATGCCCAGGTCTGAATCCCAGATCTAAGCTACTAAATCTCATTTGACCTCATTTTTCTTCTCAGTAAAATGAGAAAAAAAAAGATACTTCCTTCATAGAGTTGTTGTGAGGGAAGAATTAGATAAATTATGAAAGGTATTTAGTGTATAGAATAAAGTACTCAATGATGCTATTTCTTGGGTACATAGTAAATGCTCAATTAAGTTTTGTTGATATACTTCACTGAAGCCAGAAGAAAATGAAATTTTGTAATGTATGCAGGCTGGTTTCTATTCAAATTGTGACTTTTCTAAAACAATTAAGTTGGAGAGGTTTGTTTCCAATAAATACCTAAAAAAGCACTACACAACTCATGGAGATTTGGAACATTTTACTCATTGTTTCAACTCATCTTCCCAAAGACTAAATTTTTTCCCCCAAGTTTCCAATTTTTTTCATTGGTACGGGATTTGGTCAGAGAGACAGATTATTGAATTAGGATACACTAAGCCAAGCCTTTTTTCTTGAGTTTGCAATTGAGTACATGGGTTTTTAGGAAGTTATAGTAAAGAGAATTATGGTGTTAAGTCAGGCACTCAAACATCAGGGATTCAGTTTAAATGAACTGATTCCTGGGATTCCCTTGAAACTTGTTATCTTTTAGGTTCTCTCCAGCTTCTGTGACCAGAGGTAACTGGTGACTCCCAATCATATCTTCCTTTCCTCTCAACCCCACCTTCACTGGTCCAAGGATCCCAGCACTGATTCATGCACTAATCAAATGTTTTTTGAGCTGGCACGGTGTATGCTGAGTGCTAAGGATTTAGATATGAACAAATGATCGCCCCTGCTTTTAGGAACACTATCTTCCAGTGGAGAATTAGATAAGGAGGCAGGAAATTTCAATAGATAGCAGATGGGGTGGTGGCGCTGGGACAGGGAAGGATTATAATGCAAGGCTCCTATCTCTTTTTGGGAAGCAGAGCACAGAGGATGGGTTGTCTGAGGCCCGAAGGACTTGTAAACATCAGCCAGGCAGACGTGCAACTCAGCCAGAGGTAAGAGCACAGCACATTCAGGAAATGGCAAGGGGTGCATGCAGGCTGGTATAAAAGGTTGGGCGTAGCAAGAACTGATGTTGGAAAAGCAAACAAAAGGAAACTCTTGACAGCCTTGTAGGTCATCCAAAGACTCTCTGAGGTGGGGGATTCTATTATCCTCACTTTACAAAGGAGAAAACAGAACACAGAGGGAGAAAGTCTGAGCTCATGGGAGGATGCATCACCAGAAGTGGCAGAGCCGGAATTCAAACCCAGGCTATCAGCATCAGGGCATTGGATCAAAATGCTCTCTGATCGTATCAAAAATAATTAGCCATATAATAAAAAATAATATATCAAAATGTCACATGGGAAACCTCTGAATCTGGCAGCCTTGACCTGATATGGCACAGGGTCAACAGCTAAAGTCTCACGGAAGTTGTCTTTTGGAAAAATCTTAAATTACCTTATTTAGCCCTCCAATACTCAGATCAGAAACAGTCTATTTTGTGTAGATTGTTAGACAATTACCAATAAACAAACCACAGTTTTGCCTAAGCCTCTGCTGAGTCACACAGATTTAGCTGGAATAAGTTGTGGTATTGTGTAACCATTTTTTATTATCTAGCTAAGAATCGCCTTCTATACACAAAGAAAAACAGGGCTCTGTCTGACGTGAAGAGACTTGCTAAAGCGTCTGGGATTTGTCCACGAGACAAATTTTCCTAACAGAGAAGGTATTTGGGGCCATGGAGTTTGACAAGCGGGAAAGGATATTCAGGTATGAGGTAGTCCTCATGACTGGACCCATTGGACTGTTTGGTTGAATGTAACAGAAATAAATGTAACTTGTTTAGATAATTAAGGGAATTTATTCATGGTAGTATCCAAAAGCTGAGAAGTAGGGCAGACTTTCTGTAAAGCTCATTCCAGTGATTCAACAGTATGACCAACTGCTTGTTTGCTGTCTGGTTCTTTTCTATGCTTTCTACCTTTCTGTTATCATCTTAGAATATAAGATGGATATAAGATAGTGGCCAGATGATCTGGGCCTACGTGTTTATTCATAAGCAGGGATAAAAAGAACTTGACTCTCATTAGCTCTCTGTAAAGCATGAGGAAGCTTTATTCCCAGAAGTCCTCAGCATGGGCCTCCTTGCATCTCATTGGCTTAAATTGAGTCAAATGCCCATTTCTAAATCAACCACGAGACCAGTAGATGAGCTTTCCTGATTAGCATATGTCAGTCAAGGCCTGCTTCTGGAACTGAGGGTGAGTCGATCTTACGTACAATGCACAGCTAAGAATGGCAGAGAGTCGGCTCTCCAAAAAGAAGGTAAACAATTAACTGAGCTTTACACTGCCATTCTTTCTGGGAGGAGAGAGTTGAAGTTCAAATGTCATTATCTTGAAGCAACATTCTGTAAATCCAATCAATGTTTACATGTGGAGGGGTTGGGGTAGAGCAAAAAGGAAAAAGGACTCATGGACGTGGACAACAGTGTGGTGATTGCAGGCGGAGAAGGTATAAGGGGAATACATGGTAATGAAAAAAATACAATAACAAAAAAGACCAAATTTTTCATCTATTAGATCAAATAAATCTGAGCTCTCTTAGCCTGTTTGGATCATCCGACCCATAACTATCTGGAGATCATTCTCAGAACCTAAGGGAATATTAAAGTGTGAATGTTTTATTGCCCAGACAGAAAAATCGATGCTTTGGAAGGGCCTTGCCTAAATTCACCAAACTGATCAACACAAGGCAGGCATGAGCACCACTCGGTGCCTTGCTATCTTCTTAAGAACCCAGAGGAAAACAAGAGAAATTTCAGCTAGTCATGACGAGAACCAAACTATTCAAGAGATTACCCAAACAACTTAGCTAAGTCCTCTGATTATTTGAAACACTAATTCAAAACTGAGGCAGGACAAGAGTGTGTCAGAGGCGCACACGTGCACTTTAGACATGCATGTTTGTGCCGTTATTTGTTTACAGGGCGTAGTATCCAAGGGACATGTTGTTTTGCTATTTATCAAGACTGGAGCGGGAGTTGGACTCTGGTTTAAGTTTTCCATGATTTGCTCACTGCATGTCTCCCTTTAGGCAGCTCTTCCACAACGGTAACAGCATTAGGCGACAGCTTCCATCTGGCCGGTCCCAAGTTCCTTGTCATATAATTCATCATTTTAGAAGCTAGCTCCCATATATCGAGCCCAGCTTGAGAAGACAGGGCTTTGTATGAGGTATCATTCTAATGATCTTAGCATCTTAGAAAGAAGGATTCCACAATTTATCTTTTATGGAAAGACTTGGGACATGCAATTTAAAGTTGGATGCCCAGGACCTCATGTGCAGAATAATCAAGGTATCATATTATCCAATGTCCCTGGCAAGTTTCTAGGGCTAAATTTTATGCTACAAGATGTTTGATGTTCATCTCAAAGGTCAGCTTTGACTGTATTTATTAAATTACAAACTTGCTTTTCTTTTGTCCTCAGAAGATGGTATGAATTAAGGCGTTCTCGTTCTGGTCACAGTACAGATTAGAGCTGAAAAACATCTAAAGGAATTAGAGTAACCAAGAACATTGAATAAAAGGACATAGTAAAATGCTCAGTTCCCTTAGGAGACCCCCACACTATTTGATACAACACAGGAGTGTATCATTTGTTAAAATCCAAGACAGACCACATAGCAGTTCCTTTCTCAAAATAAATTAAGCTGTCAGTAGTAAGCCCTCCTGCCACTGAGCTTGCCTCCTTCAGTTCCTCCAACGCTCCTGATCTCTTCTTAGCACTTTCACAACCAAACAATTTTAATGGGTTTTTATTGCCTTCGTGTCAAAGTTCCTCTGCCTCAGAAAATGTGCAAAGCCTCCTCTTGCCCCATCTCCTACTGCCTTTCAAGCTCCCATTTTACCACCCAACAATAACAACAAAAATATTTAATTTTCTGCTAGATGCTATATTGAATCACACACATAAGCTTTTGCAAATACTGTTCCTTCAGCCTGGAATGCCCCCTCCACTTGTCCCCCCAAAAAATGATAGCACCCTTTATGATTTAGATTAAGGATTAAAATATTGAGAAGGGAGAATTTTATGTTATGTGAGTTATATCTCGATAAAAATATTATAAAAATAATAAAACTTTGAGAACTGTTTTCCAATGAACTCCTCTCTCTCTTAACTCTACCACACCAGCCAGGTACCCGCAAGCAGATATCAACACACACACACGTGCACACACACACACATACACACACAATACCAGGTTAGAGAACCATAATCTGTTCTCCTCAAACACTCTATTTACCTACCTATCTCTGTGTTTAGGGATCTGCTTGTTTATTTTACATCTAGACGTGGGCTATGCAATATGGTAGCCATAAATGACATGCAGATCTTGAGACTTAAAATGCAGAGGTCCAAACTGAGATGTGCTGGAAGTATAAAAATCACACACTTGAGAGTCTTGGTATAAAGAATAATGTAACATGTAATATATTAATAAATATATTATAATTTCATATTGAAATTAAAATATTTGGGGTACATTGGGTAAAGTAAAAATATTAAAATTAATTTCATCTTTTTTCTTTACCTGTTTAAAAGTGTCTTCTTAAGAATTTTAAATGAGGTTTGTGGCTGTCATTTCATTTGGACAGCAATGATCTAGACTGTGAGATCCTTAACGGTAAGAAGAGTGTCTCGTTAGTCTCTGCATATAGAATCTGGCCTATTGCAGGTGTTCAAGAATACTTCTCTGCAAAAAGTGAGTAAATATAATTAAGCCCCAAATGAATAGCACAGATACTGAGAACGATGGGGCCACAAGGGAGAGGACAGGAACGTTATTTCCATCCAAGAAGACCTGTACAGAGGAAGTTCAGAATTTTGCCTTGAAGCTGGCAGTGGTTTGGGTAATAAAGAAAAAATTGTGTGACTCTCCAAAGTTGCTTCTTCTTCTGGACTTTGATTTCCCTTATGAAAATAAAAGGGCAGGACAAAATGGCTTTGATACAGCATTAATAATCTATGATAAAGATGATATCCGATAGCTAATGGTGACCACTCCATTTGGAATATTTATTTTACCCTTGGTTTCATGTTACTGATTAGCTCCCAAGCTATGTAGAGTCCAGATATGCCTGGGGTTTCTGCTAAGATTTTTCATTAGGTACATTGTCAATTCAGATGATGAGGTGGACAAATCAGTCTAAGTCCTCCTTTCTGTGGGACATTATGTCCACAGTCTTAATTCATGGGAGCCTCTGTAGGCTGTCCTTGTGCCTCTGATTGAGCCATAAGTGGATATTGATCACCAGCCACTGACTGATGATCCAAAGGTGACGTTCCCTAATTAATCAATTCAGAGAGACTACCTCTGACATCTGGATTTGAAGGTACAAAAGAAGACAGAATGTCTATTTGCAAGAGACATCTCTCCCAGCCATAAATATAAGTATAAATTTATATGTGTATTACAAAAACCACACTAATAATTATAGCATTAACTGCAAGTTTATACTGTATTAGGCTTTGCATGCTATTTACATGATCTCATTCAAACACCATGAGAATAAAGTCTGCACTGTTATTTTACATTTATAGGTAGTCTAGGTGGCTCACTAAGTAGAAGTAACCTGACCAAGTAGTAGAGGAGGAATTAGAACCCGCCTGTTTTATTTATTTTCAGCACGCTATAGCGCTGTTTCCTGTGTTTCAGGTGTAAGTCAGGTTCATGCTGTCCCGCTGCAGACTTGACACACTGATCTCTCTGGCGGAAACAACCGCACACAGATCAGATCGGAAGTTCAGAACTCCGAGTTTCTGCTGAGCACCACCCTCAGTGCTGAGTGGGAACTTACGGCCCTGGGGTTCCTCTTTTCTCTTCCAGGACTCTGTGAGCCTCCTCGTGCAGGCCTCCCCAAGAAGCCAGCTCTTCACAGATAGCCTTTGCTCCGACCCTTTTTTCAGGGAAAAGGAGCCTCTCGGCTCAGCCCCTCAGACTGCGGAGCCCGCCCTTTCTCCTGGGGCCCCAGGAATCGACTTCAACCTTCATTTTTCTTTCTGATGGCCCTGCACAGACGGACACTTGTGAACTGACACAGATAAAAGAAAAGAAAAACTTGGTTTGGAACCACGTGTCCGAGTCTATAAATTGGACTCTTTCCTGGATGTGTGGAAAATATAACTGCTGTTTTTTTTCCCCCACCCTCTTGGACTGTGAATACAAGGATCCTTCTTTTAGAATGGGCAGGAATGTCTATAAGGAACTTTCTTTTTTTTTTTTCCTGACTCTGCTTTTTTTCTCCTCTGGATTATAATTTATATCTGAAAACATTTCCTATGGTTTAGGGATATTTTTAGAGGTATGAGGGTAGCCTTAGGCAAAATATAAAATACTCTGAAATATTTAACTGCCGGCTCCCTAATTTATGTCCTCAGCTTCCAATCTGGACCTCTACCTCGCTCTTGCCTGTTTCACTGTCCCAGCAAGCCTTCCTTGTACTCTGTTTAATTCCATCAGGAAACACCTGATGTCGGAGTTGGGAGCTCTGCTATTTGTTATTAATAAATCACCTCCTCCCAAAGATCACAATTCCATTCTCACTGAAGCCTTTTTTTTTTTTTTAATTTTTAGAGAGAGGGGAAGGGAGGGAGAAAGAGAGGGAGAGAAACAGCAATGTATGGTTGCGTCTCACATGGCCCTCACTGGGGACCTGGCCTGCAACCCAGGCATGTGCCCTGACTGGGAATCAAACCAGGACCCCTTGGTTCCCAGCCTGCGCTCAATCCACTGAGCCACGCCAGCCAGGGCAATTCCATTCTCACTGAAGCCTTTTATGCCTGAAATCAGAGAAGCAGCAATGTCTGGGCTGAGAGTAGCAGACATGTGTGGACTGTGTACTTTGGAAGCGGGTGGGCACTGCAGTGTCATTTCATAAGCAGCCTCCTACCTCACCCATGGACACGGAAAAGCAGAGGAGCCCTCTGCTGCATATCTCCGTGGGAGGGGGAATTTTAGCATCCAAGAGACATTTATGCCAATGCTCTAGTTAATGGTCAATGATCATTTCACAAGGCTCCAGACACAAGGTGGTTGAACCCGTATTTGAATTCCTCTGGTGGTGGTACACTCACTACTTTAGGAACCTTGCTGCTACCGTCACCACGCAGGGGTGTCCAACCTGCGGCCCACAGGCCGCATGCAACCCAGGATGGCTGTGAATGCGGCCCAACACAAAACTGTAAATTTACTTACATCATTATGAGATTTTTTATGATAACGTGTCACAAAGTATTTAATGTGTGACCCAAGACAACTCTTCTTCTTCCAGTGTGGCCCAGAGACACCAAAAGGTTGGACAGCCCTGTAAGCACAGTCTTGGAGCCCAGGCGTGCTTGGAGGATCTCAAATCATTGGAAGAAAATGCAATGCTGTGCATTTGCCCTCCGGAGAGGTTACCTTCCTTCCACAGCGAGATCCCCACATCACCAACACTAAGTAGTGCATGGGCTACGTGGGGTCCACAAGTGTCTTTACTCACTCTGACAGGATTATGGAGATCTGGGTTCAAGGACAATTATATATGAAGCAGCAATGCATGATAATTGAGGACATGGCCTCTGGATCCAGAGCACCTGGGTTCAAAGCCCAGCTCCACTACTTGCTATCTGCGTCAAGTTGGCTCACTGACTTAACCTCCAAGAGCCTTGGATTAAGCATCTTTAAAGCAAAAATCATAATAGTGTTTTCTTCCTAAGGGTGTTGAGAGGACTGAATCATTTAATACATGCAAACTATTTAGAACACTGCCTAGCACACAGTAAGCACTCAGTTAACTTTTGTTGTTACTATCGGCAGTAGTTGTACCAGCACTTCTGTGGTTCAGTCACATGCTGAGGGACGCTAAATCTTCAAGCACAGAATCGCCTCAGATAGCGAGTCACTGCTTGGGCATTAAACTCTTGCATCTGCAAGAATTTTACTGGATATAAGCTGTTACCCTTCACAGTCCCATTTGCTCCTCTCTGAAATCCCATTGCTGATGGGAAACATGAAGTGTGGAGAGGCCCAGTGCTTTTCCCGACGTCTCAGCTTAAATGTCACTTCTTCACCCAACATTAATCAGCCACCGCTCCCTCTTTACATGTACTCTAAGATTATTGTCTGCATATTGTTTATTATATTGTCTGCATAAATATTTCTATTGACAATTTTGTTTATTTACTGCAGCGCTCGGCTAGAAGACGAGTTCTCTAAGAACAGGAGCCCTTCCCTCTGTCTCACCCCAGGCACCCGGTCATCTGCAAGACTTTGGAAAGTGTTTCTTGAAGGAATGAATGAAAGGACACCAGGAGGCTTAACAGGAGAACAGCTGTTCTGTCAGAGCAACGGAAGTAGCTGACTTTGCATTCTAGCGCGGTCCCCAATTCCATGAACTTGGGCAATTGATTTCCTGTCTCTAATTAGTGAAATGAGAATACTGTTTGTACTTCCTTATAGCTGTGGTGAGGAAAAACGAAATAATGTCTGTAAGTCAGTTAGCATAGTGCTTGCACATCATGCACACTCAGTACGCACTGGCTCCCACTCATCCTCGGAGACAAGATTGGTGGGGTTTGGTTCAGAATCCTTCCTGCCACGGTGTTTGTGTACATAGGAAATTGTGAATAACAGCTTTCAGGGCACAGGGAAGTTCAATGAGCTAATAGTCATCTTTTTGTTCCACTTGATTGCTTAAAATTTGACAGTTATCTTTTAACGGAGAACGGAACCAAAGGTTCCCATTATTTTCCTTCCAGACCAAGGGGCATCTCTAAGCCCATCTGTCCCCTCATCAGCCCAGAAAATGTAGGAAAGGGAATCCTAGGACGTTAAATTTAGTGCAATTGCAGGAGGGCTTAGGGGTTGCCCAGTGTGACTCTTTCCTACGTCAAGGGAACTGTGGCCCAGGGAGGGCGTAGGGTTTATCTCAGATGGCACAGTGGACAAACCAGGACTTGGACCCAGGTGTCTTTAATCTACTTTCTGCCACATTTCCCTGACACTTCTAGAGGGAAAACAGATCTCAGAAAGCTATGTCTCCATTCCATCCACCGTCTGTTCCCCATAACAACTTCCAAATGAAGAATGATTGCAGTTACAGGAATACATTGTTTCTTTGCCATTTTAAATGGCCAGCTAGCGACTCCCATTTCTAATATGCTTATGTCACAAAGATTAGGCTACTCTGTGCTCTAATTGGTCATTTTTCCCCTGAGAATGAGAGTTGCATCAATGTTGCATTAGCTCAGATTTAAGCCGCAGGCACACTGATACATGTGTTTTAATCTGTCAGGATCAATGAGGAAAGAAAAGTGTTATTTACTTTTTGTTTGGACCTCACCATTTAGCCATAGCTCTTTGAGACAGGATTTCATTTACTAAACAAACTACTCAGTAGCGTCAATAACGAGTTTTAGATCCTTTTTAAGAGGACTTCATGTGACACTCAATCCTTGATTCCCCAATAAAACAACACAGCTGTTCTCTTGCAGCTCGTCTCTCAGCAGGAGCTGCAAAATCATATTTAATCAACTGTGCTTTAAAAGCCGTCCAATTTCCTTCAGGGTCTGGCATGCTTCTCCGGGCTAGGATGGCCCCTGCTGACATGTCAGCAGCAACTGCCCTGGCGCAGAGAGCTGCCATTTGCCGGGCCTCTGTGGGTATTGCACATTCAAGATTTCATTCAGTCCACCTTGCAGTACCATGAGGTAGGGATTATTGTCGGATTTAGAGACAAGGAAACTGAGGCTTAGGAATGTGAAGTTATTTGTCCAAAGCCAGAGGAACAAGGGAGAGAACTGGGGTTCAGCCAAGTACTCTCTAATTCCAAAACCTGAGCATTTTCTACTTTTCACTCTGGCTTTCTACATCAAGAGGTACTGAAGAATTCCATAAGAATGAGTGTGAGTCCATTTGATCAGCATATCAGCAGAAAGTCCCAACAAAATGCTACACGTCTTCAATTCCCTTAAAGTGTGCAGCTTTGTCTTACTACTGTGAGATTTTCTGTTATAATGTGAACACCCTACATGTCAGCTTTCATTCCACAAACTCTGATGATTACCACATACTATTCACTCTCCAAGTGAGGCAGGGGATACAGAGATATAATGAATATGAATCTTGCCCTCAAGAAGCTCAAAGTCTAGGAATAGGGATAAAACAGCAACATAAATGATTCTAACGAGAGGTAGAAAGTGATAAGCATTATGAGTGAGCCTGAGAATTATGGGAGCCTGAGAGAGAACACGTCTATTCCAGCCAAGGCATAGATTAAGCTTTATGGAACTGAAGAGAATTAATGTCAGTTGCTGTGATTAAAAAAACCCCAACTATCATTGGCTTAACATAAGGCAAATGTCTTCCTCAGTTTCTCATGGGACCAGGTAGTGCTCTATTCTAAGCGGTGACCCTGGATACAGGCTTCTCACATCATGGGGATCTACCCTTTAGGGGTCCTCTGCGTCTAGCCATGTGAGGTGAGAAGAGAGAGAGTGAGCACAGGATGGAGCGGAAGATTGTGGAACCAGACTTGGAAGGGACTTACTTCATTTCATTCATATTCCGGTGGGCAGACTCAATAACATGGCCCCAAAGTAACTGGGAAGGGTGCTGGAAAATGTGCGCATTCTGTGTGCCCAGGACAGGAGAAGTTTCACTGAGCCATAGCATTGTTTCTGCCACAAGAGGTGCTGACGTAGATCTTGCGGAAATGCTTTAATTGAACAAGTTGAGGGACAAGCAGGATGTAGATAGTAGGCAATGTTCAAAGAACACCTGATTCAAAGGATTTTGGTTTGGAAAAATAAGTGATAACAGATACGGAAAGGCCTTGAGTGATAATCATTTCCTGAAATATGTTTTCCTCGTTGTTAATGAGTCTAATGTTAAGAATAATTTGAGTAGTCAAATAAATTTTGGAAAAGCTAGGTTGTCAAAATGCAATTGTTTTGATAGGAGTTCTTGGACCTTTTTGGACAGAGTCATGGTGTCAATTATAAACCTTTTTGAACACAGAATCTCTTTCACATGCTATCTTGTACGATTGATGTTTTATGAGACACACTTTGTATAAAGAATCATAAGCAATGATGGGAGCCATTTCAGCAGGAGAGAAAGATGATTAGAAGCACTTTTCAAAGTGTAAGCCAGAGATGCATTCTAGCTCATTTGCCAAAGCCGATCCATTGGTAATGGCTGGCAACAGTGTTGTTAGAAGAGGAATCACAAAGCCTCATCTAAACTTCTCTGGGAAGTGCAGTGATTGATTAATAATGTCTGCTGTGGTTTAAAGAATATTGGGATGCAGTGGTTAATTTTACACGTCAACTTGGCTAGGCCAAGGTGCCTAGCTGTTTGGGCAGACATTAGTCTAGTTGTTGGTTGAAGGTGTTTTGTAGATGAACATTTACAATCAGTGATATTACCCTAGAGGATATTACCCTTGATAATGTGTCTCATCCAATCAGTCAAAGGCCTTAGAAGCAAAACTGAGGTTTTCCAGAGGAGAAGGAATTCTACCTCAGGACTCCAACATATAAATCCTGCCTCAGTTTCCACCTTAATGGCCTGCCCTATAGATTGTAGACTGCGGCGTCAGCTCTTACCTGTGTTTCCAGCCTGCTGGCCTGGCCTACAAATTTCAGACTCACTAGCCCCCAAGCATGTGTATATATAGGTACGTGTGTGTGTGTGTGTATCCTATTGCTCTGTTTCTCTGAGAGCCCTGACTGATCCAGGGATGACAGCTGCAAATAGCATTCAACTTTCTTGCTCTAGGTGAAGGCAGCAAGTTGGATAAAGAGATCTTTCGTCCCTGGAAGTGGGACGAAAAGGTGTCAACACCTAAATAGGAAAGAAATTCAGGAGGAGAAAGAGATGAGTTCTGATTTGGGATTTTGTGTTTTAGCTGTCAGAAAGGCAACTAAACGGACAGCTGTTAGAAGCACATTCATTCAGAGGTAAACAGAAGTCAGTGTTATTTCCAGGACAGACCAATATTTTGGCAAGAAGGGCATGTCTCTCCTTTAGAATCTTCTGACAGATATATTTATTTGTCTGTAACAGGCTCCTGAGGCTGAAATCTAGGGAAAATGCCTCCAGGGACACAGGGACAAAAAGAGCTGCTTTGTCCTGAAGGAGGCAGGGCGTCCCTTCGTCCCTTCGGGAGCCGTGGCCAAGACACACCTGAGGGGGCGTGAATTAAAGGTGAGGAGAATGAACACAGAGAGAGAAGAGAAATGTCCCTGGGGGGGAAGCTGAAAGGAGTTGAGTCAGGGAACATGACTAAGGCATGACTAAAACCTTCAGGGTGATGGATGAAGGTCTCACCAGCAGGAGAGTGGAGCAATTACTAATGCATGTGTGCATGGTGAGCCAGTTGGTTATGAAAACCACAGTGGAAGCTTTTTATTGTAACAACTCAACAATCATATACTGATTTCCCACAATGCTGCAGGCAGTCACCAGGAACTGGGTCAGACAAGGGAAACATGAGTTCAACTTTAATTCGAATCAGTCTCCTCTCTTTGTTCTAATAGCACCCTGAAGTTAACTCTCACGCACCAATAGGGGTAATGAGATAGCTTCGTTCTTACACTAACTCAACAAGGATTTATTGATCTTCTACATGAACCATGCATTATTCTTGGCATGGGAAATACCTTAGTGAACAAAAATGGCAAAACTCTTTTTTTTTTTGTCACAGAGCTAACATTTTAGTGTGGGTGAGAGGACACACCACGATAATTATTAAGTAAGTTATATAAAATAAATTTTGAGCCCTGGCTGGTGTAGCTCAGTGGATTGAGCGCGGGCTGCGAATCAAAGCGTCGCAGGTTCGATTCCCAGTCAGGGCACATTGCATGGGTTGTGGGTCAGGTCCCCAGTGGGGGCCACATGAGAGGCAACCACACATTGATGTTTCTCTCTCTCTCTCTTTCTCCTTCCCTCCCCCTCTCTAAAAATAAAATAAATAAAATATTAACAAATTTTTTTTGATATGTTAAGGTTAAAAAGAGCATCTGAATCGATCAAAGAGGGCTAGGTTATGATGCTGTAGTAAAAAACTCTGGGATCTCAATGACTTCTCCCAGAAGCCTGATGTCCATCATGGGCCAGTAGGGGCCTCTGCTCACACATCCTCACCCCAGGGCCCAGACTGATGGAGCAACCATATCTGCAATCATGTTGGAAACCTTGGCATAAGAAGGAAAAAAGATCCCTGGCGGGTCTCACGTTGGCAATGCAATACACAGCCTGGAAGTTACACATATTATTTATGTATGTAACTCATTGGGTTGAACTGATTACTTGGGTTGATTCAAATTAAGAATCAGGGAATATAGTCCTATCATGTGTCCTGATTGGGTGGTACCTATACATTTGGCAAACAATACTAGGGGTGTTTAGGTCATAGTAGGGACTTTGGCTTTTCCCTTAAGTAAAATAAGAAGCCATTAGAGAGCATAAATAAAGAGTGAATGTGGAATGAAATAGACCTTTGTTGAGATCTTAGTTCTGTGACTTACAGCTTGTATGTTAGGGCACTATGAATTAGGACAATAAAGCCTACTTTGTTTAATTGGTATGAAGATTAAATGAAGTATATGTATAATGTCTGGCACAGAATAAACTTCCATAAAAAGGGTGGCATATTGAATTTCCTGTGTATCTATTTGTTTGTTTAATAAGCATTAATTTCTTCAAAAGCAGAAACCATGTCTTGTTTATCATTAAATTTCCAAGGCCTAAAACAGGGTTTGACCCACTTTGTTATTTTAATATATGTGCTTAATTCTTTAAAATATGGCTGAGAGAATAGGACAGATGGAGAGAGCATCTGAGTATGTGTCCTTTTTCCTTAGAATTCACATTTTCTCAAAAAAGAGAGCAGTCACCTTACATACAGAGAAGTCAGGAGAGTATTTCATAAGCCACAGATAATGATCAAGTCCATAGCGCTCCAGCTGCTGAATCTGGTAGAGGCATGTTCTGTGTCACCTCATTGCTTGGGGGACAATTTAGAATAGGGTTAGCTGTCACCTTCTATTTCTGAGATAAGATATGACCTGCTCATAGCTGACAAATTTGTCAACCCCACAGAGTGTATGTTCAAAGAGATAGAATTACAAGAAACCTAAAACATCTTGCTCAGTGTGTGTATCATCACGATATACAGAAGCTTTATGGTTCCAAGCCAGGAACTTTTTACTTATACTCCTCTGCATGCGTCTTTTCTTATTGCCACGTCTCTTTTCCATACCCCTCCCATCTAGATCTGGCAGTAGTGCTATCTCTGGCCCGTGTAAGAGGCTCTTTGCACTACCCTCATGCTTGTCTTTCCTCTAGAGATACCATCTTTTATTGAACACATTCTGCTAGTAGCTGTGAATTAGAGAAAGAAGCATATCATAGTGATGATGAACACACTTCTTGGTTTTCCCAGGATAGTCACAGCTTCTGAGTAAAATCCAGGCATAATTATTAATAGTATCTTTTTGTTGTTGTTCTTAAATTTTCTCAGTTTGGAAAATATGTAGGCTCATTAGTCACAGCAGAACTTTATCCTTCTCTAAAGGGATAAAAAAGACCAGAAACTATCAAACCTTTCCAATACTGACCCTAGAGTTAAATGAAAGATTGCTTATACAATATTAGGGCTGCGAGGGGTTTGGCAGTCAACCAGAATAACATTCTGGGACCAGGGAGGGGAGGGGATTGTTGTAGCATATCCAGTGACCTGAGGTCCACTCTGCTGCTAATCCCAGTGGAAGTGGACCTCCCCATCAAGTTCTGATGTCACACTGTTCCCCTTTGGGAAAGGCAAAGAGGAGCTAAAACACCCAGCTTCTGGTTTCTGATGGCCCTGAGTTCCAACTTTGACGTTGTCAATTAATCTTATAACAGTAACCCCTTAATTTCAGTTTGAATGAGAATAATATATGGCTTAGACAGATTGCTGTAAAATTTAATCACATAACATGTGAAGACTGTTTAGTATAATTTATTGACACTGAATAATTGAGAGCATCTATTAATATTATTAGTAAAAATTAATTTTTATGTCAGTGCAATTATCTGCACGTAAAACTTAGTAGACAGTATGCATTGGTGAACTTGAACTGTGGGAATAACCGTAAGCAAACACTTTGTCTTGATCTTGATATACAGACACAACATAAATTGGTCCTCAAAGTATCTTATTTTTATTAGGACAGGAAGGATTTGTGGGGAAGACAAAAAAAAAAAAAAATTGAACGCAGCCCAGGCATTAGAATGAGTGGTTAGATATTCGCTCAACCTGAGGTCTGCATTGACACAGTAAACAAATGGATCTGCTGCCATCCCACTGCAAAAGAGGCGGGGTATCGGGGTGTGGGGATGATGCAGACGGTCACGGAGAAGTTAGTACCATTGCCAACTGTGAGCAACGGCGCAGGTAGAGCGGCTTCCACTGTAAGTGAAAAGGAATCCAAGTGAATTCAATTGTCCATGGCAACAAGTCAAGGTAAAACCAACGGAGTGGAATCTGCTGCTATTTTAATAAACGTAGAGCACGCTGAGCAAAGTCTCTGACAAAGGTGTGGCGGGACCTGCCCTGGGCGTGCTACCCAGTGTTGCAGCAAGGTTGCAGCCTGGCACTCCAGTGGACACATTTAACATGTGACCATGGCAACCCAAGACAAAGCTTTTCAAGCTTTGGTTCTGCTTCTGTGGGGGTTTTCTCCCTTTAAGTTTCAGCCCAGTTTGACATTCCGGGGCAAGGGCACACCATGGGATATTTCCTCAGGTGCTAAGGCATCACTTCATATTTGGGTGTAACCTATTTGGAGACTCATCTTTGCCAGGGAGTTGAACATTGTACTAAAGAAATGCAAAGAATCACTGGAGAGAGACATCAGATTATGGTTCTGAGACATATGGATTAAAATCACTTGGAAAACATCTTAAAATACTCATTTCTAAGTCTTATCCTTAATTGGGGCCTATCCAATTCGACTATTTGGGAATGGGATCTAAAGATTTATAAGCTCACAGCAATCCCTTGTGAGCTTATAAATCCTCATGCATCCGCGTGCATGTTGGGGGACCACTCGGTTGGAGGCCCCACGAACATCAGTGTAATGAAGGAAAATAACCTTCATCAAGACCCAATAATGGTAAGGTGTCACTATCTGATGATGAAGAGAAGTGGGAGTCAGAGTCCTTTCAATGAGCACAAAACCCAGAGGATGTGGTTACAGAAGGGAGATACTTGTTCTTTGCCACCTTCTAAGCGAAGTGGAAGGAGGATGCCCAGGTCCCCATCTCCCTGAAGCAGTGGGGAGCACTTCCGATGCCTGGGGAAGAGAGAGAATTGAGTCCCCAAGACTTACTTTGATTATTTGGTGAGACTGTTTATTACAAAATCTGAAAAAATTAATAACCAAACACAAAATAACCTATCACCTTGAATGAGTCCACATAGCCCCTGCTGCCTCTGTACGTATCTAAAAATTCAGAGGCATTTTCTAGGGGCAAAGTGTGTATTGCCAAAGTTTACATATTTATTCATGGTAAAGGAATTGGGAAAAACTTAGATTTTCGGGAAATAGTAACTAACGGTCTACTGAGCAGATAGCACTTTCCTCTCTGGTTCTTGCCTAAATACGCACACTGGTTGTGTCACAAACAAAGCCCAGGCTGGTTTTGCTCTGTTACTCAGTCTTGAAGCATTTGCTTCTGTATTTATCATGCAGCCGAGAGTATAAATAAAGACCTTAGACATTTGTCGTGAAATGGTTTTAGGAGCCTTCAGGGGCCGCAAAATCAGTACGGAACCTGCAAAAAGATCATTCACTTTAAAAATAGGTTTGACTTATAGAGTAAACACTATGATTCCTTCCAATAGAGTCCAGTTTTCAGCTGATGAATTTGTTTCTTGTTATTGCCCAGAAAGTAATCACTCATTCACCACTTTTTTTTAACATAATATGCTGATTGAGAGCAAGTTTCTCAAACTTTCATGTGCATGCAAATCACCTGAGGACCTTGTTAAAATGCACATCATGATTCCAGAGGCCTGAGATTCTGCATTCCTAGCCAGCTCCCACGTGATCTCACACTTGCTGATCAGTAGACCACACCAAGTGACCAGGTCTTAGAGCATGGGTTTTTGCCCAAGTTCACCTCCGAGCTTTGCCACTCATTAGCTATGAGACCATGGAGACATTAATGAACTTCTAAGTCTCCATTTCCTCATTTTTAACATTTATTTACATATCTTGTTTACAGAGAAGGAGAGTCCTTAAAATACAGGACTGTTTTAAGGACCCAGTAGTGCTAGATTCTATGGTAATCCATGCACAGTGCTAAAATAATTTCTTGAAACATCATGTTATATCAGTAAAAGTCTGCCATCATTATCACTAGGCATTTATTATAGTCTGTCTATCATATGCCATGGCTCTAGGAAAAGAAATAGAAGACATGACTCTTAGAACTAATAGCCTGAAATTGGTTGTATAAATCTCCCAGGAGTTAGCAGAAACACTAGTTCATGGAATTCCGATCATGGAGTCAGGGGGCTGGGTCCCCTTTCTTTTGTCATAAAGGACTGCACACAATCCCCTTTTCTTCTCTGATTGCTGTCTCCCAAATCATATTAGAAAAGTTAGACAAGGCCAAAAAGTACCATATCCCAAGTCATGACTTACTAGCATTATGGCCTTGGCCTTAACTCCTTTGCCTTATTTCCCTCATTATAAAGTTATATTAACCATGGTGAGAATTAAACACATTAGTATCAAGTATTTAGGTTATTATCTTGTTTTCTTAAGCACTCAGTGTCTTCATCATCATCATCATCATTTACTGGCTCTTTTCTCTTACACTTTTTTTTACTACCTTTGGGAGTATAGTACACTCATATTAGCCACAACTCAGGGCTTTCTGAAGCTGCTTAAATATACTGAACTCAGTTTTAGATTTTTATTTAGAGTGGTTCATGAAACCTACCAGACAATTGTTTTCTGTAAAGGGCTAGACAGTAAATAGTTCAAGTTTTGCCATAGACTATATGTAAGCAAATAGATGTGCTTGTGTTCCAATAAAGCATTATTTACTAAAAAAAAAAAAAAAAAGTAGGTGGCTGGATTTGGCCCAAAGGCCATAGTTTGCTCACCCCTGATTTAAACTAAAGAAGCTGTAAATGTTCTGTGATTTATGAGGAAGTTCAAGTTCCATCCAACACAAAACTTTGGTCCATAAAACGCATGCCATTGCAGGGAAGTTGGAAGCTCTGTGCTCTTCCCCATCTATTGTCAGCCATGCGCTCCCCTTCAGAACCCCAAAGCCTCAGACCATAGTCCAGCCTTGGAGAAGGGTTCCTGAGGTCCAACCTCTCCTTTACACAGG
This sequence comes from Micronycteris hirsuta, assembly GCA_004026765.1. NCBI lineage: Eukaryota > Metazoa > Chordata > Mammalia > Chiroptera > Phyllostomidae > Micronycteris > Micronycteris hirsuta. Next base: position 150,790 of record PVJI01001723.1, read on the forward strand.
TAAGTAAACTGAGGCCCAGAGAGGAGAACTGACTTACTCCAAGTCAACTGTGTCAGCAATGGGGCCGACACCAGAACCCTGGCTCTTGATTCTCAGTCAGGGACTATATATTTTCTCTGTTTAGCTTGAAAAGAGGAAGAAATAATTGCCTTCAGAAAAGAAAAGAAATCCTTTACTTCCACAAGGGTTTTAACACAGAAATGGATATTTTTAACCTTTCTGTTAATGGATAAGCCATAGTCAGACATGAAAACACTACTATGCCTGCTTAATGGAAACACCAGCTCCCTGTGTCCTTGTCACTTGGCTCCCATATTAAAGGTCTTCTTTCATTTCCAGTGAAACAGAAAAACACCCCCTCTGTCGACTCACATCGACTCAGATTCCAGAATCATTTCTTTGGCAGTAAATCAGCAGTGAATGAGATGGCTGCTCACATCTATCCACATCCTATCCCCCAAACAAATGTGAGCAGAAAGCCCTGGAACAGAAAGAAGCTTTTTTCCTGCTGAAATCTAAATGGAAATATTTCCTCTCCTTTAAAGTGTCATTTGAGAGAGTTTCCATAAATTTCTTTTTCTAATTTCTTTACTCCAACCTTGATAAACTATGCTGGGTAATAATGCTACTAATAATAAAAACAACAGCTATGGTTTATGGAGCATGTAGCATTTACCAGGTATTGTGCTAAATAACTTAATCATGTGTGGGGGTATGGCAAATTCCTTTTTACAGATGAGGAAACTGAGTCGCATTGTATAAAAAGATTACACTTATATTCTCCCCCCCCCCCCCGCGGAAAACACATAGTGACAAAATTTTGACATAGAAATTAATGATGTGGGCTTGTATTATTCCATTTGCATGAAATGCCCAGAGATGATAAATCTACAGAGAGCTGAGAAGTAGTTGCCTGAGGCTGGGGGTCGGCGTGGGGGGGACTGCAGTGGCCATGAGACATATTCTTGGAGTGATGGGCCTGTTCTAAAATTGCACTGTGTGATGGTTGCACACCTTTATAAATTTACTATGGACCATTGATTGTTTTATTTGAAATTGGCGAGTTTTATGGTATGTAAAATTAAACCTCAATGAAGCTGCTAAAAATTAATCATGGAATGTGGAATTGTAAAGGCTTTTCTTCGCCTTCTCTGATACTCCTCTCATGTGGGTATTCTCTTTTCTCTCTATAGCCACAGTCAGATCTGAGCACAGGGAGGTCCCTCCTCACCCAGGGGTTTAGCTCCCGTGTCTTCTTTGATGATAGACCATGGAGGGATGAGTGTTGACTTCTCCGTCAATGCTAATTCATTGCCAGAATAATAAGCCTGGAATTTGAGTGGGTGTAAGTGAAAGAGGGTGCTTTCTTGCTTTAACAGAAATGAAAGCAAGAATAGGGGACTGTTTTTCCCATTAAGTGGACACAACTATATTTTAATATATCATAGAAATGGTTATTGCAATAAACTCATTTATGTATTTGTTTATTCACTCCACATATATTCGTCAAGTCCCTATTATGTGCCAGGCACCTTTCTTAACCCTGGAAATAAAACAATGAGCAACACAGTCTGTGCCCCTGTCCTTCTAGATCTAGATCTAGATTACAGGTGAGCAGGTAACCCTACCATCTTCCTTCCGTCCTTGGGAAAATCCTACCTCTTCTCCCAAGCTTTGACTCTGTTTGCAGTTAACCTCTCCACTGTCACCATCCACATCATTTTACTTACTGCTCTCTAAATTGCCCTGACATTATATTTGTTTATTATCAATGCCTAGAATTACCTTCTCTATAAGTCTATGAATCTTCTTAGCAGATGCAGTGATGAACTCATCTCTTTGTTCCCCAGGGTACCTATCACAATGTTTTTCACACAGGAGACACTCAGTAAGCCTCTATTTTTAAAATGTGTTAATTTATTCACTAGCCAAAATAAAGGCATACAGTGGATAACATTCTAGGTGACAGATGCTCTTCTGGAAATCAGGAAATTGAGTGGTGAACCAAACTGGCCAGGCCCCTGCCCTCTGGGGTCTCACCTGGGCTTAGGTACAATGAGTTCGGATGATGAACAATATCACAAGGAAAGAAGCAGAGGGTAACTTACTGGGGATGGGCTACAGGGAGATGCTTAGCATTTGATCTTAGACATGAAAAATAATCAGTTTTGTGAATAATTAGGTAGAAGAATATTCTAGGTTGATAGAGAGTGAGTAAAAAAACCCGGAGGCAAGAAAGAATTGGGGGTTTTGGGGAAAGGGAACCAGGCCAGTAGCTCGAGACTAGCGAGGAAGGAGGAGGGCAGAGGAATAGGGAAGTCATCCGGGTCAGGTCACTAGGGGCCTTGCAAACCACTGTAAGGAGTTTGAGTTTTATTCAAGTGTGACAGATGAAAAACCGTAAATAGTAAAGTGACATAGATCTGATTTATAGATAATAAGATCTTTTTTTTTTTCATTCTTCGTGGAGAATATACATAGGGAGGAAGTCCTGTTACAATGCAACTATGAATAGCTAGCTGTAGTGTAGCATTCCTTGGGTACCAGTCTTGAGACCTGGGTCTAGATTGGAGTGATCGCATTGTTATCAGACACGTACCCCGGAGTTCACTGCTTTCAACTGCAAGTCATTGAACTTTCTGGCACCAAACTGTCCATGTTAATTTCACACGTTTTCTTATGCACATATGAAATTATATATATGTGTTACAACCACGAATCCTCAGGGAGGTCACCCAGAGTTCTGAGCATCTTGTGATGTTGTATCATATATTTGGGGAGCTTCCACATCTTACTCCTTCTCTAGGGAATTACATGCACTTCCTGTCACCCCAGTTTAACTCTAACTGCAGCTCTCATTACTGCCTTTTATTGGCCAAACTCTGCTGGCTTTGGCACTCCACACACTTCCTCTCATTAAGAGGAATTTTTTCAACCCCAGGCTCCTCATTAGAACAAGTATTTGGTGTGGGCATCCTTCCATTCCGCTCATCCCAAGACAAGGAGAAGATAGAGAACATGGAGCTGGAAGTCGAGAGATCTGGTCCTAGTCTCTCCTCTACTATAACTTATTGTCTGACCACTCCTCTTCGCCTCTTCTCTGTGGCCCTGTTTCTCTATTTGTGAAATACAAGGATTGAACTTGAGCTGCAAGGTTAATGTTTCTTTGCTGGTTCTCTAGAACATGCTTCTCCTGTTTCCTCACTGCTCTTGCTCATTATTGTTTTCCTCTCTGTGGTCATTAGGGCTGTCAGAGGTGGTGGCTTATTACAGTGCCTAAGCTCTAGCATCTGCAGCAACTTGTTGCAAAATTGTTTCATCCAACTATCCATCCAGCAAGCCATCTGGCAATTCATTCATTTCGGAAATGTCCTTAGAATGTGTACTGTGCACCAGACACTGTGTGCAGTGGTGGGGATACAGTATGGGATAGGATACAGTCTCTGTACTCAAGTGCCCCAAAGTCTGAGGGGTGGAAGAGACAGTCCACCCCCCAAGCACAATGTGGTGCAGTGAGTGCTGTGGTGGAGAGAACCTCAGGATGTGGAGGAAGTACACAAAAGGGGCAGCTAAGCTAAGCTTAGAGCAGCCCAGGGGAAGATTTTTGGATGAGGCAACTCCTTGGCCCAATCTTGAAAGCACAGAAGGAATGAGCTAAGTGAATGGGAAGGGAGAGGTACTCCAGAAAGATAAAGCAGAGATAAAAAAGATAAAAGATAAGATGTGACAATGAGCCAAAGGTGAGCTAGTCTGTAAGGTGTTCAACATGGCAATAAGATAGAATGAGAGGGGTAGACGATAGGAGCCAAGACTGGAGACTTAGGCAAAGAACACATTGAATGGGCCGTTATATGTCATGCTAAAGAGTCAGAATGAATGAGGGTTGCAGGCGGAAATAAACACTCACTACATACTGTATTAAGTGCTGCAGCTGTGTGCACGGTATAATGAGAACTGTCTAGCACAGTGCCTGCCACCTACGAGGTGTGATAGCCTTGTGGTAAAACATGCAGGTCCCTGAGCACCCAGCTCTTAGTCTGAGTCCCATCTCTACCACTCACCAGCCATGCAACCTGGAGAAATTTAACCTCAGCCAGGGCCCTCTTTCTCATTTGCGTTTGGGTTGTGGAAAGAATTAAATGAAATGACATATGCAGAGCTTTTAGTACGTTCACTAACTAGTGCAATTCAATCAATGTTAACTAATACAAATAATTGCTGCTTTTTCCTCCCCTTCCTCCTTCCATCCCTTTATCCTCTTTCTTCCTTCCTTTAATCTCTAGATTAACAAACAAGGGTGAGATTGAAAAAGTCATGCATCCCAAGCCCTTCCATTTTCTTTATATGCATAATAATGGCACATCATGTGTTTGCCTCAGAAGGTGTCTAGGTATTGGTTCATTGAGCCAGGACTGTTCACAACAGGATGAATCAGGTGTGCATTAGTAAGAGTGGAGGGAAGACAGTGAAACTCAGTAGAATTGGAGGCTGTAGTTTCAACTCAAATCTTCCCTTACGTTGATCCTTCTATACAGACAGAGGACCAAACCCCATCCTGATCTCACGCATGGTTTTATCTGACCATGGGGAGGAGAAGAGGAGCAGACTAGTTAAATGCATGGTCTTCTTAGTCAGCTCTGGGCTTTTGTCCTGGTCGTGGCTTTTATGAGCAGTATGATAGAGGCAAGTTATTTAACCTTTTGTAACCTTAGTTTCTTTATATGTGAAACGAAGATTGTAAATAAGATCCACTCCTACAGATAGTGAAAGAGAAATGTGCAGCACAGTCTTTGATACAGAGTAAGCTTTCAACATGTTATATTGTTATTCTTATTAATGTTGTGTTATAATTTTTAATAGTATGTGTACCAGGGCTATTACTAATAGAAACATGAATTTATTATTAGTTTATCTAATGTAGTGTTTAGTGTTAGTGTTAATTGCTTTGTTTTATTTTGTGTTCTTATTATTTGTGTTCATATATTAAGTAATACAGAAGATAAAAATAGCCATAGTCAAAGTCCATAAATGGACCGTGGTTCCCAAGGTGAAGACCAATAGCTGGGGAACTTGTGATAATCTTTTTTCTTTTTTAATATTTTATTTATTTATTTTTAGAGAGAGGGAAAGGAAAGGGGAAGGAGAGACAGAGAAACATCAATATGAGAAACATTGATCCATTGTCTCTTGTATATACCCTGACTGGGGACCAAACCTGGAACCCAGGCATATGACCTGACCGGGAATCGAACCAGTGACCTTTCGCTATGCAGAACGACGCTCAACCATCTGAGCTACACCAGTCAGGGAGAGATAATCTTTTGAAAAGATGAACCAGGACTGGGTTTTATCTTCTGTACAAGACCAATCCTCAGGAAACCATACTTCAGCATGCTGGTGTATTAGAAATCATCTGAGAGGTCTTGTTAGGGGCAAGGGACTAGAATGAGGACTGACATTTTTATGAAAAATGCTGGCTACGTGTGGGCAGCGGCAGGTGAGCAGTGCCAGTCCTGGTCCGCTCAGAGTCATGGCACCCGCCAGATCAGAAAGCACAATTCTTCACAAACACAGAAAAAAAGGGCAACAATATTTTCCTGTGTGCAAAGAGCCCAATGGGCTCATAAAGGAGGAATGAAGGGCAGGGCTTGCCTCTCTGGGTCAGAAAGGATTCGTAGGAAAACAAACATGGTAACTTGTGAGACATCAGAGGGAATTATCTTTAAGAGAAAGATGGGCTTGGCTTAACTCATCTTTCCATGTGGTTACATTTTGTTGGTTCTTGCTGGGTGACAAATCATCCATTTTTAGCTTTTATGTATTTCTAGTTTTGATCTTATGAGTTAAGAATGACTAATAACCAAGAGGGCATGACCCTGGAGCAGAGCATGCTGGGAAAGCACATTTCTGGGTACATGTTCCCTCTGTGCCTAGAGACACAGATTCAAATAAAAGTCAAGACTACTGCCCCGCCAGGGGCCATTGCTTTGTAAAATAAAGCAGGGCTGTTGAATACGTCTTTGTTTGCCATTCTTATTCAAGGTTATCCAAAGACGAATCTGCTTCAAGAGTGGAGAGAGTAGTAAATTTAATTGGAATTTTCAAACAAGGTTTAGTCCAAAACTAAGAAACACAAGATTAAATAAGTTTTTAAAACCACTGGACCAACCCCTCCCCCTCCCCCCAAAAAACAGAATGAGTGTCTTCAAATGGACATCACTTCCTGGGTCTCGCTGGCTCAGAAGAGCAAGTGTGAGGGATGAGAGATTCTGCCTGTGTTCAATTCCATTAATGGTCAAGCTGTTGGGGGAGGAAGCCAATAACCTCCCATCCTTTTCTGACTATTTTTGTTGTCTAGAGTTATGCCCATAAGAGGTCAACCCTCTATGGCTTACAATAAGGGAGCACATTGGATACCCAGTTGTGAACTTTTACATGCGCAGGCAGTGATGGACTAGTTGGAGGTTAACCCTGTCTGTGGGGCCAGTTCGTTCCTCTCACTGATCTGGGAGGGAAGCATGGTTATTAGCATCTCCATTTTATAGACGAGAAGACAGATTCCCAAGGAGTTTGGTGACTTTCCCAAGATCACACCATAAGCTAGTGACAGAGCCTGAACATGAGCTAGAGGGTCTGAAATTCTAGAGTCTACACCACAATTGAGAAGCCAATGTTCTTTTTCAATTTTTCAAAAGTCAGAAAATTGTTTAGTTACCAAACTCTGCATCTGGCCATATGTCTCTTATCCTGGGGGCTGAGATGCCCCCAATTTCTCCTATTTCTGAGCATAGAATTGGATGCTGATAACTTCTCACCAGACTTAGTAAAAGCAGGTACGTGGAGCCTCACAAATTGGGGTGTTTCAGCAAGTCACGTGCTGCCATCATTTGAATCTTTAGAGTTCAAGGATGTTGAAGCATGAACGAAGCTTACCCCCATCATACTATTTTACAGAAAGGGAAAATGAGATTCAGTTGTGACATATTCTACATCCCTCAATGTAACTCCAAGAAATGATGAAGTAGACTGAAAGAGGACATTTGTGGAAGAGAGAAAAGAAGAAAGAAGTAAGTATAATTATGAGAGAAATTCTGACACTTTCTAGCTGTGCAGACTCAAATAAGTCTTTCAAACCCTCTGACTCTCAGCTTCTTCCTGTGTTAAGTGGTGGTAATAATAGAACCTCCTACATGGGGCATATGAGGATTAAATGATGCTCTGCATACCAGTCTGAGCACAGGGCCTGGCTCTCAATACATAGGACGGTGCTGTCATAAAGGCTTATCAGGCCAGAAGCGTGAAGAGAGGAAATAAATGGGTTTGCAAAGTGGGGACAGTGCTGGAGGGAGCTGAGGAAGTGATTTATGTCTGTTCCCACACTCTGTTTCATTTGAGAAAACAGAGGGTTGAAGATAACAGGAAAAAGGGGCATGTCCTTGAGTAAGTTGTCTATTGTTGCTCAGATGTCACTCTGGCAACAAGGAAACCCCCTGAAATTGGTTTATTCACAGCTCCAGATAGACTCTCCAGAGATTTCAGTGACAAGCTCAGAGGTTCCAAGGAGTCAGGAATGAGGTGGTCACAGATGGGAACATTTATTTCTTTGGGAGTCTTCCTCTTTGGACGTTCTCAGAGCTCTGGAGGAACTAGACGGGCTCTTCAGGCTAGAACTTGCTCTTGGTGGGCATATTTCCCTTCCACTGTGCCCAAGTTTATCTTACCCCCATCATGAGGCAAGAAGCCAATGTTCCGATTCAGCCAACTGATTAGACCCTATGAGGTTTAGAAATAGCTTCTGGAAACCCTTTCTGAAACTTCCCTTAGGACTTTTAAACTCTACTTTAAAAGGACAGATTGCAAGAAAAAATAAAAATAAATTTCTAAAGGCAAATGGATAGGGTCAAAAAGTGAAAACACTATAGATAAAAATCACAGTAAAAGTGGGAATTTGGGGATGGCAGTCTCTTACGAAAATTTTCTAATTTCAGGTTCATAAATGAAAGTGTAGATGAGCACTGAGACAAAATGTGGGTTCGATCGACTCCTTCATGATAATGATCATTTTCTCACATCAAAGAAAGTGGCATTAATGAAACCATATGGGAAAGAAACCTTGTTTGAAAGAACATATTTTTTTCCAAGCATGTTTAAGTACTCATTCAGTTTTAAGCAGCTATAAACAATCCATATCTGTTCAATTACAAACAGTCCTCATCTGTTTATGGAAAGTAGCTATACACTGCTCACCAGTAAATATCCTTGACATTGGAATCCTTCAGTTAAGAGTTGACGGTAAGTTCCAGGGTAGAGGTGAAGTAAGTTTGTCCTCCCCTGGTTGAGCAGACTTCCACATGAGGACACCCACCCACAGAGGATGCATGAAGCACCAAAAAAGCTTCCATCTCCAAGCCACTTTCTAGACCTCACCTGAGATGCAGGAAGGAAAGTGGAGGATCTGTAGCCAAAAAGAGGCCTTAAGGACGACCACTGCTTACTTTGTATCAGTGGACAAAAGTCCACTTTGCAGTTCAAGCTGATTGCGTTGAGGGGACAGGGTCAGTGGAGATGTCACACAAGCTAGGGATTCTTTGTTTCTTGACCAAAGAGGAGACAACTCTTTTAACAGAAGTTCCAGCAGGTGCAAGGATAGCAGCACTGGCCTGCTGTGTCTTCAGTTGCCTTGGCTGTTTCAAGAGAGCCCTCAATCCTCCTCTATAGACTTGTCTATGGGACCAGCTAGGCTCGATCTGGCTCTTATCAGGAGTAGCCAGGCAATGGACAGAGGGCAGGCTCTTGGGGACTGTCTCAAGGACTTCTACCAATCTTCAATCTTCATTACATCAGATCAAGATAACCTATATTCTCTAGGTTACAAAGCAGAGTAACCTAATCATACCCATATCTAATAATATTGATTAGTACTCCTGTTTTTAAACGTATTTTCCTTCATATCATTTCTTAATCAATGTTTCCATGTTGATAGAGACCTTGAGAGGTAGATAGACTAGATATGGTGAACATTCTTATTTTGTAGGGGGAAAAATGGAGCATTATAAAGGCAGAGTGAATCTATTAATGTCCCGAGCTATTAAGTGCAAAGTCTAGGACTTGAATCTGTTTTGAAAAATGAGCAAAATCTCAGGGCCTTTTCACTGTACTCATTGATTCTATTCAGTCACATAATTCTCAAATTCATTCATTCATTCATTCACCAAATATGAATTCAGTGCCTGCCTCTTTGCAAGCACTGTTCTAGGCACTCAGGTAATATCACAGAACAAGACAGACAGGAATATATTTCCCTGTAGCTACATTTAGAATAAAATATCTGTAATGTCTTTCCCACTGCCAGCTGCCATCTGGTGCAATATGGCAGCCAACTCAAAGGATCTGGGGTGTGAGGGACAAAGACAATAGACAATAATTATAATGCTAGTTTAAAAACTAAATAAGTGGTGATAAGTGATCTGGGAAAAAAGATAGCAGGGTAAAGGAGATCGGAAGTATTGGGTAGAAGGACAATTACATTTTTCAATAGAATGATCATGGGAGACTTCATTAAAAAAAAGGTGATACTGAGTTTGAAGGAGGTAAGGGTTGGATAAGAGCTTTCAAGGCAGATTATACAGCAAAGGAAGAGAGACTCTAAGGAGCCCAGCAGGCTGGAGCATGCAAGTGAGGGGGAGAGTAGTAATCATGGGGGCCCAGGCTGGTCACTGTGATGCCCTTAGCTCCTATACTGCACCAGTCACAGAGCTTCTGCAGAGCTTTGAGCATGGAAGTGGCATAGTCTGTTATGTTTTTAAATGATTCTGTTGGCTGCCAGGTTAAGATTAGGCTGAAGGAGACAAAATACAAGCAAGAAATCCAAAGAAGGTATGTGGCCAAGACAATGAAACATCTTCATGAAATCCTTCATGTCTGTCTTGGGCACCCAAGAAGACATTTCCCATTCTCTTTCTACAACGAGGTTAGCACAGCGTGACTGAGTGTTGTCCAGAAGTGATGGCACTACTTCCAGGCCTAACCCTAATCCTGCCATGTGGTCTTTTGTCCCCCCTGCAGCACCCATGGAGAAGCCATGCTGAGCGTGGGACGAAGCACTGTGAGATGGAAGGAGCCTGGGTTCTCAATATCAGCGTGGAGCAGGGCAACTTCCTCCCGCACCAACCGCGTTGTCCCGTGGCTTGAATGTGTTTGGAAACAAGAAAACAGGACATTAACAACAGATCCCAGTCCCACTATACTTCTTTAAACCTTGTGACTAATGATTGTTGAGAAGAGCTGCCTATTTTGCTTTTCCAAAGCAAGAAGAGCCAAGCACAGGCTGGGGCACCTGTTCTCGTCTCACTAGCGGCTGCTCACAGTCACACCCACACACTGTCCCACTTTTCAGCATCACGGCCCATGTCAGGGACACTACGGCAGAGAATCTTTAAGTCACTACAGAGCTGGGTGTGGAAAATAAGACAATACAACAACAACGAATACAATTGGAATAAATTTTCTTTTTATTTCTTGCTAAAAAGATTCAATTTGTGGCCAGGTTTACACAAACATTTCAGCATTTTTACTATTTTTTGGAATTCTTTATTAAATATAATATTTTCACTATTTACTACACTAATCCCTGTAAAATATTTATACTTCCTGTCATTATACTACTATCTATCTATGTATCTATCTGTCTCCATCCATGAGTCCAACATATCTATCTACCTATCACCTCTCACCCCATCCATCCCTCCACCCATCCAATCTATCCCCTTTTATCTTCCATCAATTTTGTGATGTTTAATCAAATATCATTTATTAGAAAATCCTCAAAGTCAGAAACCCAACTGGCCTAATGACAGGCAGAAGGTGGACATTTTCCAATGAAACCAGAATAATTCCCCCCTCGGACACAGGAAATGGGGAAGGGGATAAATACACTTTTTGCATGCCAGGTACTGCACTGGGAGCATTACGTCCCAGACAGGCTCATCGTCTTTCTGGGATCACTCCCTGCAGGTTGGAGATTGAGTGGACGGAGCCGGTACAAGTGTCATCGCCCCCTGAGTCATGGGTGAATAGACTCAGAGAAGTCACGTGACTGTCACCATGCCACTCCACCAGGCAGAGCCTCTCTATATGTGAGACACAGAGGGAATCACCAAGAAATCTCCACATCACTGTACATTCTGCTGCTTTGTAAGCCAGTGAGACCAGAGGCTGCGAAACTGCGAAACTGCCCCTGACCAGTCCCCGGAAGCACAGGAGCCTAGCTAGTGGTTGAGGAAACCACATTGGATTCAGCCAGAACGGGCTGCAAATCCTGCTTTTGTCACTTGCTAATGTAATCTTGGCAGTGTTGCTTAATCTCTAATCTCTCTTACTCGTCCTTAAATATCAGTAGTGGCCATAAAACATTTAGCACAATGCTCTGGCTCATGATGAATACTCATATTGCAACCACTGTGGTTATTCCAGTGCCACTAAAAGGCCTCCTGATTCAGAAGGGAGCATCCCAGGAGCATTGCTAAGCCCATTTACAGATCTGTAAAACATCACACTTACAATCCCAGCATCTGCTAAGTGCTCTCAATACGCAGTGACTGTGAGTCCTCCCTCCTGAAGGTCAGGATCAAGCTAGGCAAGGAAGGTTCTTTGGAGATTCAGACAAGAAGGGTGGGCAGGTTCCTGAAGTCATAGAAGGAACCACTCCTGGCCATCTCCTGTCTTCACTTGTCTTCTTTCACATAAGTGGCTGTCCTGTGGGTGGGAGGGAGCAGCAGCCTTGTCCTCTCTCACATCTCCCTTCTGCTCTCCCCATGGGCAGGGAGCGACAGATGGCAGGGCAGGCACGTGAGGACCAGAGCAGCAGGAAACATGACTGACAGTGGTCAGTCATCCATTCTAGGTGGTCCCATGTGCTTGCTGCCAGAGACAAGCAAAAACAAACAAACAAACAAATAAAAAACAAAAAAGCAACCCTCCAAAAATAAGAAAACAAAATAAAAAGCCTCACTAGTTTTCATCTTTATCTCTCACCTTTATCTCTGTAAATGTTTATGATTCAACTACCAAATCTTTAGAAACTTGCCCTGAAGATTTCATTGATCACCACCTCTTATCGGAAATAGAGTGATTTCCATGGGGTTTTTCTAGGTAGGTTGGTGGAAGAAGAGAAACTAATAAATTATAAGCATGTACTTTGTGCCCCACACTAATGAGCATCTTATATATTTCATTAAATCTTTACAAAAGGTGGCTATCCCCTTTTTAGCGAGAAGGGAAGTACATTTACAAAACTTACATAGCTAGAAGGTGTCAGAGCACAGACTCTACCCAGGTTTGTCTACTTCAGTCTCTTACCCACCCTCATCTCTCTCTGTTACGTTTCTAGATTTAAGACAAAGCCTACAGCATGTGGTCCTACCCTACCAAGGGATGGCTGAGTGCGTGCTGTTAGGACCCCTGAGAGAGGCCCTGCATTCAGAGAGCTGGTGTCTGACCTCAGACTCTGCAGGAGGAGAAAGCACACATCTGTTAGTCTTCAGCACGCATCACTGAAATTCTTGCAAAGAGTCTTGTTGGAGCTGGTGTTCTTCCCTGTGCATGACCTCAGGCCAGCCAGCAGCCAGCGAGAGAGAAACACGCTGAGATTCCCAGGGAGGCCTCTGTGACTGTTTGTAGTCTTTCCCGGAATCGCTCCTCCTGCCCAGCCTAGTGTGGAAGGAGTGATTTGACTGTTGGGGCCGGAGAGACAGTCTATACAGATTTTTTTTGTGTCTCTATTATCTTTGGGCTTTTGCTGATGCCTTCTGCGTGGAGGGAGGTCTGCCAACGGGCAGGCAGGAAGCTGGTACAATGAGAAAAGGATTTCGCTTTGTCTCTGGTTTAGGCGGAAGGCTTCAGAGGTGTTTGTTTATACACCTGGCTTAAGATAGTATTTTAAAATATGCTGTTATTTCATCCTATGGGGCAGACTGATTATCCTCATTTTACAGAGGAAAAGAGACAAACCTGGGACCCAGAGAAGCTTGCTTGTGAGTTCCTTGCAGATTTCAGACTATGACCCCCAGTCTTGTGACTCCTGGGCCAGAACCCTTTCCAACATGGGATCTTATGTGTGGCAATAAGAGGTCGAAAAACTCTCGTTCTTTAGGTTTGGTCAAAAGTTTGGGGCGTGGGATTTTACCTAAGTGGAGAGTCAATTTTGGTCTGATATTTTAAAGGCTTTGAAATGGTTCACAGTTTATGAGTCTCCTTTCCCAGTGTTCTAAGAATTGGATAAACATTATGACCTTGCTAACCTCAAACCTAGGATCAAAACAAAAGATTATATGTGTTGATGCTTTGGGGAGACATGGAAATCCACAATATATAGGCAGGGTGGTTCAGTAATTAGTCCTGAGAAGTTAACAGTATTAACCATTCACCATTTAGCCATAAGCTCAGATATTTGTAAAGGGCCCTAAAAATGGAAATATATTTTTCAAAAGTCACAGCCCTCAATGTGCCTTACTGCCTAGAAAAAGTCATACCCCATGGGTTATCAGAAGGCATTGCACAAAGGGAGCCAATGAATATTTGTAGATGGAATTTAATGAAGGCACAAACCCTCTGGCTCTCCTGCTAGGTCTTAGGGAATCCTATTAAACACACTTTGTTTAGTGATCTTGGTTATTTGCTCTTTTCTTTTTTTAATCCCATCCCCCAGCAGATTATACGTAAGTGACTAGGAAAAGGAAGAAGAGTTGCCAGGAACAGTGAAAATGTCAATAGAAGACTTGACAGCTTGAGAATAGAGGAGGAAAAACTAAAAGCAAAGCAGACAAAGAGATTTACCTCCCCCACAATATAGCATTGAGGTCCTGAACTATAGAAACTCAGTAAGTTTAGGATCATCAGAGATGTGTGTAGACTATTTTATAGTGACTTTCACCCACAACAGTTTACTTCGAAATGTTTTGACACTTAAAGAGGGGGTTAAGCCTTAGTTATCACTTAGTAGAAAGGCCTCTTTTGATGAGAGAGTACAGATACGTTTTCTGTTTGACTGGCTTCCCTATAGAGTGTATACAACTTGAAGCTATGGACAACCATGACCTTGAAGACCCATGCATATTGTCTCTCCAGCACACTTTATGCCTGTGCTTCTTTTCTATTCTGGATAGTCTGGTGAATATGAAGTCAGAGGTAATGTAAAAAAAACAAAACATAAAAACCAATTCTTTTTCATCTCATTTCTGTGAGTCTGTTATGGTATAACTGTTAGAAAACACTCGCCACAAAGATTTCCTTTATCACCAGCTCTTATAGTGAAAGGAGTCGGTTTGTCACGGTCCGTTTGGGATTCAAAATCTGGTCTCACATTCTTTTTGTCCTTTTGTGACAAACGAAACACAAGAACAAAAAACCAACCAACAAACACCACCAAAAATAAAGGAATAGATATTGACTTATACATAAAGATATGTGTGTGTATATAGTTAGATAGTATGGGTTTATGATAATGGTTGTAAGCAATGAATGATGAGAAAATTGTCTGCAGAGTACAAAAAATAAAAAGAGACATTGTTTCCATGTTGAGCTCTTCTTGAGTCCTAAGTCCATAATGTACATTTCTTGGTCAGTCACTGTCCACCTGCAAAGCCCTGTGACTGAGACATAGATTCAATGTGTGGCTCTAATCTAAGGAATGAATGGCTAAATGCCACTCGAATGGATCATTGGGGGCTATAATAGACTTATTGTGCTAAGCCATGAAGGTTTCTTAGAGAGTTAATCACAAGAAGCAATGTTTAATGTCAACAATGGACATAATGGTAAAATAATATTGTTAACACTTGATACTATAATGGCAATAGTAGATAAGAGTGACCTTTTATTGGACACCTGGTGTTTGTCTGAAAGTACTCTGAATACTTTATTTGCATTCTCTCAATCCTCACAAGCACACATTGAGAAAGAAGTCATTAACTGCACATTATTGATCATGAAATTGGGATTCAAGGAGGTTCACTCAAAACCCCAACTCACACAGCTAGTAAGTGCTAAAGTTCAACCTTAGCTCTACCTGTCTTAAAAATTCAGTCCTCCCTCTTTCCTTCCTTCACCATTCCCTCCCCCTCCTCCTCCTTCTCCACTGCCGTCACCCCCATCTTCTTCCACACCGTAAGACTAGCTAAATCCCTAAGTATCCTCTTTGTTCCTTACTTTGAAATACTCTTTTAAGTAGTAAAATGATTCAAGATAGCCACACAAGTTTATAAGTATCTACTTTTAACAAGGCACCATGGCATAAAACTTTGCAGTTTACCAAAGAATGGAGGAAAAGAGCACATATTTATTAAATGCCTAAGATGAATCAGGCACTATATATTTTATTATATTACCTCTTAATATTCCTTACCACAGTGTGTATTACATCCCCATTTTAGAAGTGAAGGGACTGAGGCCAAGAAAGCTTAAGAAAGAAGCTTATCTGGAATCACATCCGGTAGAAACTCTGACTTGGCCGGATCGTCACTAATGCAGGCAAGGTATCTAGCTGGACCGAGCTCTGTACAGTCAGGGGTGGTGCTCGGAACCTCTGGGACATCAGGGCCTGGAGCGTCCCTGTGCTCAGGCATGTTCCCAGCTCCAAATTCTCCAGGAAATTCTGCAGACATTCATGTATCAACTGTGAAAAGTATACATTCTGGAGGGCACTTTGATAACAGTTATCAAATATAGGAGTGTATCAGTTGACAAACCAGTTATATTTCTATAAATAATGGGACAGATGCTAAAAATGCATATGTACAGTGATCCCTATCATGTGTGCTTATAAAAACAATAGTTAAAAAAGTAGTAATAAGTACAAATGTAAATATCTTAAATAATGTCATTAGTAAAGTATTATAAAAGCATTGTTTATTATCACCATACAATGGAATAAAACACAACTTCTAAAATGATGAGTTACATTTATGTTTATTTACATAAAAATATGTCTAATATTACAGTCTAATATACACATATCCTGGAAAAATATATATAAACCTACAACTTTAATTGCTGTTGGCGTTTAATTGTGGCATAAAGGATAGTCTTTATTTCCTTCTCCAAAATGTCCTAAATTTCCTGAATTCCATTTTGCAAAAACAACTAGCATTTATTGAGTGCTTAGAATATGAAAAATAACATATATATTTTGTTCATTATTATAATAATTCTATCACAATAATCTCATGTTATGAATAGTCAATTTGAAGCTCAGAGAAGTTCATAGTTTGCCTAAGGGTGTCAGAACTGAGATTTTTAAAAAATTGAACGTATTGGTTGCCCTGGCTGGTGTAGCTCAGTGGATTGAGCGCGGGCTGGAACCAAGCGGTCCCAGTTCGATTCCCAGTCAGGGCACATGCCTGGGTTGCGGGCCAGGTCCCCGTGAGGGCCATGTGGGAGGCAACCATACATTGCTGTTTCTCTCCCTCTCTTTCTCTCTCCCTTCCCCTCTCTCTAAAAATAAATAAAAATAAAATCTAAAAAAAAAAAAGATTGATCTTTTAAAAAAAAATGAACGTATTGGGGTGACATTTGTTAATAAAATTATATAGGTTTCAGGTATAAAATTCTATAATATGTTATTTGTATATTGTATTGGGTGTTCATGGCCCAAAGTCAAATCTCCTGTCACCATTTATGGTGATCACCATACTATTGTCTATGTCTATGAGGTTTTTTTTTTTTTTTTTTGCTTAATCCCTTCACTTTGTCACCCAGCCCCAAAACCCCTCCCCTCTGACAACTGTCAGTCTGATCTCTGTATCTATGAGTTAGTTTCTGTTTTGTTTGTTCATTTATTTTGTTCATTAGATTCCACATATAAGTGAAATAGTATGGCATTCCCCGTTCTCTGACTGGCTGATTTCACTTAGCATAAAACTCCTTAGGTTCATCCATGCTGTTGCAAAAGGTGAGATTTTTGTTTTTTAGGGCTGAGTAGTATTCCACTGTGCAAATGTACAATAGTTGTTTTATCCACTCATCTACTGATGGGCATGTGGGCTGCTTCCAGATCTTGGTTACTGTAAGTAACATTACAATTAACATAGGGGTACATATATTCTTCCAAATTAATGTTTCGGGTTTATTTGAATATATTCCTAAAAGTGGAATTTCTGGGTCACAGGCAGTTTCACTTTTAATTTTTTGAGGTAACTCCATACTGCTTATAGGGGCTGCACCAATCTGCATTCCCACAAAAATGCACAAGAATTCCCTTTTCTCTACAACCATGCCAACACTTGTTTGTTGATTTATTGATGATAGCCATTCTTATAGGTGTGAGGTGATAGCTCATTGTCACTTTATTTTTTTTTTACTTTATTGTTGTTCAATTACAGTTGTCTGCATACTCTCCCCTCCCCTCCCCCTCCAATCCTACCTCCTTTCCCTGCCTCCCTTCCCATCCTTGGTTCTGTCCATGTGTCCTCTATAGTGGTTCCTGAAGACCCTTCTCCCCATTGCCCCCTCCCCGCTGGCTACTGTTAGATTGTTCTTAATTTCAATGTCTCTGGTTAAGCTTTGCTTGCTTTTTGCTTTTGTTGATTATGTTCCAGTTAAAGGTGATATCATCTGGTATTTGTCCCTCACCACCTGGCTTACTTCACTTAGCATAATGCTCTCCAGTTCCATCCATGCTGTTGCAAAGGGTATAAGTTCCTTCTTCCTCTCTGCTGCATAGAATTCCATTGTGCAAATGTACCATAGTTTCTTGATCCACTCATTTGTAGATGGGCACTTAGGTTGTTTCCAGCACTTGGCTATTGTGAATTGTACTGCTATGAACATTGGAGTGCATAGGTTCTTCTGAATTGGTGTTTCAGGGTTCTTAGGGTATAATCCCAGTAGTGGAATTGCTGGGTCGAAAGGCAGTTCCATTTTCATTTTTCTGAGGAAGTTCCATACTGTTTTCCACAATGGCTGCACCAGTCTGCATTCCCACCAACAGTGCAGTAGGGTTCCCTTTTCTCCACATCCCCTCCAACAGTTATCTGTTGCTTTGTTGATGA